>CM060935.1:871274803-871454803 GCA_030765085.1 Allium cepa | reverse complement strand
GTGACGGCCCGCCCTTCTCACTTCAAAAGATGAGTCATAATATAGAAAGAAATAGGTAAAAGAAATAGACAGAAAGAAAGAACTAAACAAATCACAGAATCTCACAACGGAACGGACGATATATATATATATATATATATATATATATATATATATATTACATGACATATATTACATAGTCACTAATGCAATTCATCAGAGTCATAATTATACAGATATCATATCCAGACAGTCATAACGACATGTTCATTCATTACAAGTCCAAAATACTGATACAGATATAGTGGAATATAGATAAAAACTAGATACGCTGAAGCCACCTGCTCCGGCTCCTCCCGAATACGTCGAGAGCAAACTTGGATCACTTGGCTACTCACAAAAATTTGAGTACCCAAGAGTTTAGGAAAAAATAAACTCTAGGTCGGACATGGATCTGGTGTGAGTAAAATAGTTAAATTACTTTAAATCGAAAACCATTTGAAAACAAGGATATCTCGTAAGACCACACTACACATAAACACGAATGAGTTTTTCACCTATGATAACCAAAACACTTTTATAGAAAATCCAGTGGTATTTTAATAATGTCTAGAATTTTCAAGTAAATTATTCACTTAGCTGAAATTGTTACATTAATTACATTCCAGCATAATAGGTATACAACTAAGACCAAAGGCACTTATTGGGAAGTGGGTTCCATACAATGATTGGGCCACCGAGGTACTGCACGTCACGGTGCATCTCTAGATAAAATAACACCTAGGACCACACCGGGATCCCTTACTATAAAAGACCGGACTACCCCTAACATGGATAGTCCAAATAAGATTACCCCTCGGTTGGGATCAGCAACTGTACCAAAGCATACCGAGTAAAATCGAGACTCTAGATAGGGATAATCTTCCACTAATTAGGTGCGACCCACTTTACCTTGCTGCATCTCCCCTGCTTTAGTCATTCCCCGTTGATGAGGCTTGAGGCTATGATTACTTTTGAAGAACACATTTACTTGGAATGCCCATTATCCTCCAATGACGATATTCTGATAGCATTCGTCCATACAAGTCTGTTTGGGGTTTTAATGGAGTCGAAGGCACCATTTCCACTACACCCATATTGGAATCACCCTTAGAGTTAGTGACAAATAGCCCTTTCACTTTGAAATCTTCATTCCGGATCTTTCCTTTGAATCTTCCTAACTCGATCATTGATTTTGGATCGATGTGGTTTTCGGATATTACTGATATCCTATCCCGGTCTCATCGAATCCAAACGATAGATTTTTTAAAAGGCCAAGTTGTTTCTAAACAAAACAATTCATATTCATGGTGCCATAACTACATATGGAAATTTTATTACATATGTTCATTCCCAGAAAAATGTGTCGACTTTTTATTTCAACCATTCAATTCATTTGGCAACTAAATGTCACAGACACAGAACAATTGAAATAAATATTCAAGAGTAGTTGAGCCAAAACACAGATCATAACTATTTTAACGATTAATAACTAATATTAAAACAATTCGTAAATCAGGATTTAATTAATTTAAATTAACCGAATATAATTATATTTCTAACCCAAATGACTTATAATTTAAATTAATATTAAAAATTATTTATTATTAATTTAATTAAAATTAACAATCCATTTAAAAAAATATTTTATTAGTTAACCTAAGATTTATCAAATTAGAATTTAATTTCCTATTAACTTTAATTATTAAAATTAAATTAATTTTATATTACTGAATACTTAACAAAATTGATTAGGCTTAATTATTTGATGATAAGATCATAATGCAACAAATTTCATGTTGATTTGGAATTAAATAAAATGAAAAATAATACTTAAAAGGTTAAGAGGTTATTAATGAAAAATTTGATATAAGTTTTACTTATTTTTTTTAAATAACCAAACCCAAGCCCACAAGAAAAATCGCTGGATCCAAAGCTCTTCCCTCTTTCCTTTTATTTTTGCGGTTCCTTCTTCTTCTTCTTCCCTTTCCTTTTTCTTTTTCACTGATCAAATTTGTGCATGTTACCGTGCATGCATCACCGATGACCCAACATTCGCCGTCGATCATCTCTCCAGACCACCCTCGTCCAACTTACCTCAAACACGTACGAAGAAAAGCATGATCACATTGTTTTTTGAAAATGATCATTACCAGAACATGGAACGAAACACGACCCCCTCTTATCCACCTCGTCCAACCATCAAACACGACCGATCATCACCAAAATGCACCACCAGCTACGCCACATCCCCCTCTACCTATTCCCCTCATACGCATGCCTATACGTGCTCCATGTCACCACCATTGCTCAAAAACTGAGCACGACCAAAAATAAATACCTAACCCTGCTTCGCCTTCGACCGATCACCACGCCCACAAATAAAATTTCACGTCATTTTTTGTGAACTCCCCAACATCGAAGCTACCTCCAGACCAAAACTCGACCCAAGAAATTGAGCAGTTCACCAGAATTTGGCTGAAAACCAATTTCCGTTCATCTTCCATTTTCTCACTATCTACTTGACTAGAAATTCCTAAACTTCCTCCAAAATTCATCATTTTGAATAACGATCATATTCATATCAGAAAGTGATTAAAGTATAAATTTCGAATTTTGCTTATATTGGGTTACTTACTGTAAAATACACCTTTCATCTTCTATACCTAATAATGTTTAATGAAATAGTTTTTAAAACAAACTATGTTTGAAAACAAACAAATTTCCTTTTGAAACCATAACCTAAAACTAACTAGATTGTAATGTAGAGATTTATGAAGTTGAGACATTGTAGTTTTTCTCAAATAACAGAGTAGACAAAGATGAAGTACAGGCTTTTTGGAGTTTTACCAGTTTATATGACATGATATATACATATATAAACAAAGATACTACTTGCAAATGAACAACTTGATAATAAAAAGTTTTTCATTTAAATCTACAAGTATATAGTTGAATCGGATTTTCAGTAAGTAAAGGAAAGATTTGGTTTTACTCACCAGACTTGAATAAGAAGACACTGCTTTTTCTTTTTTTTGGTTTTGATTTACTCTCCTGAAATTTTGAGTATTTGATTCTCTACAAAGTTTTAATGGTAGCTTTGTATGTGAACTAGAATGTATACATGAAGAATATAGTGATATTTATAGAGAAGAGGGAGGGAACAAGTTTTGAACATGGCTGAAGCCCATTTTAATGTACAGTAACTTTCTTTTTTATCTTTTTTTCTATTTTCTTTGATTTTGAAACAATGATCTGATTTGAAAATTACTTGATTTGATTTCCTATTTGATTTGACAATTTGTGTGTGATTTGATTTATTTTGTGCTTGAGTAGATATGCATTCGTCATTATGTCCCCTTGTATACATATATACTTCATATATATATATATATATATATATATATATGCACATATATTGTTTGACCATATGAACATGTTTTAGCATATATACAAACATATGTTAACATGCCTAACTTTTGTACTACTCCTATAAATTATTTCATATACCCTATAACTAACATACAAACATCAATAGCCACTTACATGTATTTATTCTTATTTATATATTTTATTTTAAATTTTACATCAAAAGTAATGTACACACACACACACACATATATATCCTATAATAGAAAGGTGGAATTTTTATTTAAATAATTTTCAAAAATTATAATTTAAACTTTTAAACCATAGTTCCAGGATATACATATATACATACATATACATATACATACATACATATATATATGTATATATTTCCATAAATCAGAATTCATTATTTGACTGATAAAAATAATATTTCAATATTTAAAATCGGTTGATTATCCAAATAACAGGTGTCAAAAGACCGGGTCGTTACAGATCTTTTAGTTCTGACTCGAATGTCTTGTCTTTTCATTACTCTAGGGTCAGTCTGAGCTTTTTTTGTGTATTGAAGACTATTTTATGGACGACGAAGACGAAGATTCAGTATATTATTGCTATTTATTATTCCACTGCATTCTGTCTTTTGCTACATTATTTGTTTATTTCTAATGTATGTATAACTCTGATTTGAATTGTAAAAGTGTAATCAAATGTTATTTGTAAAACAGCTTTATGAACTGTTTATTTGATTATTATATTTTTTCGTTCCACTGCGAGATTCTGTGTTTTGTTTTTCTTTTTTTCATATTTACCCCATTAACAATCCTACCTTTTCAATGGTTTGAGTCTGACATGTGTGATTTATTGTTGATTTGAACATTCCAAAAAGGTGGGTCGTTCCAGTAAATTAGAAGAGTGAAGATGAAAAGGTAAATTACGTTGCAATTAAAATCTAATCAAGTCTAAGTAAAAGGGAAATAGTCAAGTGTAAATTTATTTTACCCCCTTTACAATCACATATTAACATTTAATTTAATATTGTATGAGATTTCAAACCTAAATAATCCATTTTTATTAATGATATAATTAAATCTGAAACATAATTTTAAATTTAGGTATGAACATATATGCATTAAACTAAAATTAAATTTTAAAACAAATTTGAGTACTTATAATTGGTACGTAATATTTCTCATTGAAATACTCATTATATTTTAATGCAAAACATAAGTTGCACATATCACTAATTAATTACCATTTACTTCTATTTCTTATTAATGCCAAGATTTAATTGCTATTAATTACAATAATTAAATCTCAAAACATACCATAATACTGGGAAGATAATTAATCCAATTTTTCATGTTAAACCCAAGATTTAAATATTAAATTAATTCCAACATTTAATTACAACCGTAATAAAACCATACAGTTAACAGCTTCTCCCATATTAACTAAAATATTTCAATTGCATTTAATTCCCTTGATTAACCAATTAATTTCAAAACGGATTAAATAATGAGATGAGAAATAAAATAATTGTTACATCTTAGTAATTAAAATATCTATAAGTTTTTTATTTACAAACGCGGGTTATAAGTTTACTCACCAAATAAATGATTTCTTATTCTATGCTAAAACTAATTTCAATTAAATAACATATGATTTCCCCTTAAATACATCATTTATTTTATTCCTTTTTAAACTTTACAACTATATCCAAATTAAACTCTATAATTATATTCCAATTAGAGATAAACATTCATTTTATTCTTTACAACATTAGCATTTATTATTTCAAATCTTATTGTTAATATGCAACCCAACATTGTTTCACATTCAATGGATTTAGATTATTGTCTTTTAACTTATTGAAATTTGTTATTTAAGAATTTTATCTTAGATTGTAACATACATCTAATAAAATTTCCATTAATAAATCGTAAAATCTTTATTCATAACCATATTTATTAAACAATTATATTAAATTTAATATTACTAACTGGTTGAAAATATGGGTCGTTACATAAAATATTCCAAAATAAAGTGAAATATACACACATTACCATGTCAATCTACTTCAAAACCAAGTGCAATCACCTCCTCTCCAGCCTCAAAACCCATAGCCACCACCTCCTACCACCAAGGACAATCCCATCTCCATTTTCTTTCTTAGGTCGTGGCTTTCCAAAGGTCTCAGGCTCGATTCCATAAGCTTTGATTCGATCGTAGCGAAGCTATAGCGAATTTTCCTAAGTTTAATATCCAAAAATGATGGAAAACTCTATTTATATATGTATAATATGATGATGTGATATGATTGTTATGGTTGTTTACTAGGTTTGATTATCAAGTTTGAATGTTGATTATATATTTATTTTGATATTGAAGCAAGTGACGTTTAATACACGTCGAATATCATTATGGCATGTAACTGCGGCATTTTCAAGCTCTACTTTGTAGTGAATGAATAAATTACTAAAATTAATTTAATTTTCTATACTTAATGCAGTTGGACCATGAATGGCTAATGCACATGTCCTTGCCTTCAAAAGAAAAGATAAAAATTTGTACATCTTGTCTGCACCATAAGGGCCAAGAATGGGCAATCCTCATGTTTCACCTTTCAAATAGGCTATGAAGTAATGATTGCAATTAAAACTAGCGTTCTGAAATGTAACGACTCATAAATTTTAATGATTTTATTTATGTAATTTACTAAATTTTTCTTGAAATTAAATAACTAAATTTTGAAAATGAAAATTTGGTATTTGGTATGCATCCATAGCGTAGCAAATGGCAGATTTTCATCAGAAAATATGAAAGTTTGTTTGGTTGTGAAATTTTAATTTTAACATATAAAATCAGCTAAAAATGGATGAAAATTAATTTTTTTCGAAATCTGAATATTTTATATAATAAAAACATAAATCATTTTATGAGTGAGTCGTCATATTTCGTTTCGTCAAATTTGGACTACCTTAGCTCCGTTTATCTTATTTTCGGCGTTTAGCAACAGTTTGGCAGCGAAAGTCAAGTTTTGATAGGTAAGTCGTGTCGTTGATATCTGCATACCATTTTGTTTGTTTCGTCATGCTGATCTCCACTGTATATTCATTTGTGTATTTCATCGTCTGGTACGCGGCGAAATCCGCGAAATGGTTAGCCGTATCGGTATCCTTTTTTGAGCCTTTTGATTTTCTATGTATTGTCCAGCCGTGAAAATATATTTCTGGTTCATTTGCATCTCTCTGTCTCTTCTTTCTTTTCATTTCCGTTCCGCCTTTTCTAAAAAACATAATATAAAACTAAGTTCATATAATTGTTGTTTCTGTTGACAACCTGCTCATATCTTGTCCCCCTTTTTGATAAAACCCGCCTCATCCCTTTCGAACTCTGCACCCACTACCACGAGATCAAGAAATTGCTTCTCCACAAGCCAACCAAAATGCCTCTCCACGTCATCAGCTCTCAACCACTCCCTCAATCCCTCCGTATCTACCTCCTCCCTTGGATCCACCTATGCCTTCCTTTAACCCGAACCCACTTCACCCGTGCATAGCACTAAACCGGATCCGACCCACACCCACCATTCCAGCTCGCAAGCAACCTCACCTCCATCATGACAGCCCTTACTGCCACGCCTACCCATCTTCTCCCCTCTCCCATACCCGACCCACCACATAGCCTGTGATCGCCTCTTCCTACTTCAGCCACCACCTGTGACCACTACTGCTACATCTAAGAGCCACCAGCAAAACACCGGCTCCACATCGCATAACCCACATCCTCCTCTATGACCTCACTCTGGCCGTAGCTACCAGCACTCGGCACCTAACCGAGCATCCACGTCATACGCCTACCACCGAGAAAGAAAAAAACTCGATCAACTCGCCCATTATTCCCTGTGCTGAACCGAACCACCTAGCACCCTGCTTCCTCCACCCAGATCCACACAGCAGCCGCAGTTGCACCACTCCGGCTATCATTCCATTATTTCCCTTCTTATAAAAAAATGTATATATATTGTCATATATATAAGTCCACATACCTATTGTTGAGAAGCCTATCACTTTTTTCCATCATCAACGACCCCTCTATCGCACCTTGAGCGCACCTGTAGCCAACGCGAGCAGTCACCATCAGCCCAGCAAAGCTTGTTAGCAGCCATCAAGTCCACATTCATGTCGTGCTAGTCTTGTTTTAACGCCGCTGTTCGGATTTGTTCAGTAGCAGTTTTCTAGCCTTATTGTTTATCCTTATGCGTGTTCATGTCGCCTTCTTGTTTCATAGCCTCGAAAGGTGAGTGATCACTCACTATTAACATTCTTATGTTTAGTATATTTATATTCACATGAAATGACGATTTAAAATTGTTTACCCATGTTAATTGACAATATTGGCACCATGACTTTGTTGAATATATATGTTATGGTTAATTATGATCATATTTTCCATTGATGTGCATGTCATTTTATGCTATTGTTTATTTGTTCTTACTCTGCCAGTTCCTTGTTAGTTTAGAAATTCCCTATGGGTTAAAATGATACATACCCGAACGATATTATAGAATAAAGGAAAATCGTTATGCATTGAAATGATAAACCCAAGTGATTTTATTGATTCTGAAATTTGGGATTACGGGTTGAAATGATACATACCCGTAAATATTAAATTATTACGGATTAAAATGATAAATATCTGTATCACTTGACCACAGGATAAAAAATTATATACGGACACCGTTGGTCTATTTGAAATGATTTCCAAATTTTGAGGAAAGAAAATATATGTGTTTTGGTTTACAAAAAATAATCTAAAGATTTTATTTTGATTTTAACATATATATAAAAATTTAGATTTTTAAATTATATGTTTGGAAATTTAAATTATAAGCTAAGTTTTCAGAAACGTAGTTTGTAGATTTTACTCATAATTTTATTATTTTAAAAATATAAAGTAAGATTTAATTTAAAATATATTTAATAATAAGTTTTAATTTAATAAAACCTAATGCAATAAAATTTATTAAAATTTAATTTAACTAATATATACATAATATGTTTTAAATATTTATTCAAATTTATATTAAATATTTTAAAATAGATTTTGTAGTAACTTTAATAATAGAGGTTGGAAAGAAAAATCAAAGTTGACTTGAATTTAAATTGGTTAATAATTGAATTTAAATATGGATTGCTTTGAAACTTTTAGATTTTGAGATTCAAAGATGTGTTTTATAACTCGATAACTTTCTTTTTGATTAAAGGTGGTTAAACAAATATTTTCAAATTTAAATAAAACTAAAATTGAATATTTAATTGTGATTTAAATTTGTAATTTGAGACTTATTTGAATATTTATAAAAGTGATTTGGTGAATATTTTAGAATTAAATATAACTGAAATTGAATATTTAATTTTGTTTTAAATTTGTAATTTGAGACTTTATTTAAATGCTTATAAAAGTGATTTGGAGAATATTTTAGAATTAAATATAATTGAAATTGAATATTTAATATTGATTAAAATTTGTAATTTAAGATTTTATTCAAATGTTATAAAAAATGATTAAGTGAGTATTTTCAAATTTAAAACAAAATTAAAGTTGAATTTTGAAATATAAATGAAATTTACCAAATTGAGTTAATGTAAATTGTTTGAATATTTAAACTTTGAAACCTATTGAATTGAAAGTGGTTTAAATTTACAGCTGAAATCCAGTTGATTTGAAATCGATATAGATTGAATGGTTTTAATGAGAACTCGAATTGAAACTTTAACCCTTTTAATTGAAATTATTGACAGAGATTTATTTAAATTGAATTTTTGAACTAAAGTTGATTTGAATTGATTTGTGAAATTGGAAGAAACAATTCTAATTTGAAACTATTTTCGATATATCAACTATTTTAATATACAAACTATTTTAATTTATAACCTTTTTTATAAACTATTTTTAATGTATAACTATTCTAATATATGAACTACTTTCAATATTCAAACTGTTTATATTGAAACTGTTATGATTTAGTTTTAATGGATTTAAATACGAATACTTTGATATAACGGTTTAACCTATTTTGTGGTTAGGATTTCGAAAGTGACATGATTTTGAAATGAATATGATATTTTGTTATGAAATATGAACTATTTGAAATGATTATAAAAATGATTTTATAAGATGACCACGGTGCGAAATAAGCATTTGGTTGTTAAAGAGACAGGGATCAAATATTATCATACTCTCTACCAATACCGAAAACCACTTTAACAACTATGTTTGTGGTAGAGAATCCAAAATGAAGTAGGATGGTTTGGCGATGTCTATATGAGGTACGAATGAAGCCCTGAATCCCACGAGGCAGCTTGATGTGACTAAAACAGGATCCAAGCCGGGCGCTAAGTGAGGTCGTACCTCCGATCGAGCATGCTTCTTCTATACCATTCTATTACTCTGTGATTTGATTAGGTGCACCTTTTATTATGGGAGCGTGTCTCGAGGTGGGCGGTAGTAGCTGCTATGCGTTACCACCAGTCCGGATCAGCAAAACGATTGTATCCTACCCTAGGCGCGGCCTCGCGTGCCTTGTCACATGCCTTATCGTGTCCATTATGAGTTAGGTTTGTCCCGTACTTATGGGGTGCTCCCTGAGTAAACTACTAGTTTGGTGGAGCTTATAGTATCTGTATAGACTACGGGAATATATAAAATGTGTTAAGGAGGATATGAGTAACGCCTTAACGCTATTTTAATATTTTACTTTACTGTAGACATTATCTATATAGCATATTGTATTATGTATGTAGATAGTTAACGGATCCTTAAAGGATGGGAATCTCAAACATCATTTAAATTATATTGCATTTCACTTGACATTTCACTTGAGTTGATTTACTTACACGAGAATGTTAATCCTTACTCGAGGGTTTTGTGTTTTGCTTTATGCTCAAGTCAGACTGAGTGTCACAGCATTTGAAACTCACCTTTGGAGCTTGGAGCTTTGCTTGAAGATCTATCTTATATCTATTCAGCTTTCAGTTATTCCAGTTGTTTTCAGTTGTTTATGTTCAGACTTGTCATTTTATTATGTATTAGAGCTTCTATTATATTTGGATTTATGTTGTATTTTGTGTTATATTCTGATGTTGTAGTAGCTTTATGAACTACTATTCATCTATTCCGCTGCTTATTGTTATATTAATTTATGTCTGTGATTCTGTGATTGATTTTATTTACTATATATGCTAATTTTTTCCAAATATAAATTAACAATCTGTTGTTTTAAGAAAATTCAAGTTTGACATGAGTGGATGATTGTCGATTTGAATGGTTCGAAATGGCGGGTCGTTACATGTGGCATCAGAGCTTTGGTTTAGGCAAAGCTTAGCATATGGGATCAAAACTCATTAGAGATAGGGTAGTAACACCCTAGAATGAGTAAAATTAATTACAGAATCATTTTCGTTTGAGCTTGAAATTCTTTATTAGGATCCTCCTGGATTAGGATTTCTTTTGAATTTTGAAACTTTACATTGTTCTAAATCATCCTTGTCTTTTCCTGTTTGTGTCCTTTTTGATACTAAAGTTTCACATAGCTCTATTTCTGTCGATCTATGTAATAAATTTGAGCACATCTTGCAACCTCAATTGGCAACTTCATCCTTATGGGTGACCAATCCCATCGGCAGTTCCGCCAACCTCAGTATGATTTGTAGAGGGGTGAAACTCCTTTACAACAGGCGTCGATTAACTGGATATTTATGTCCTCGGTTTTGATGTTGTTATTTCTTACAAAGCCTGAACCGTTCCTCTAGTGGACGACCAAGGTAATTCTCTTATAATCGAATGGTGATTGCCTCGGGATTATGCTGGCAGTTTATCTTTTCGCATGTTTCTCAGCCTAATGATCTTGACTCCCCCTGATAGTCAGGTATTATACTGATGTTTTGGTAGTCACTTCTCTTTCTTTCAAGTAGGAAATTGAATCTGCATCGATTTTATTTCTTGGTCTCGATCTTGCCACTGGTTTTCACTAGCTTGGTCTAGCTGAAGAAAGCATTCCCAAGACATCGTTTCGAAAGGAGAATGGTTTCTATAAATGGTTAGTCACTCCCTTTGGATTAACCATGCCTATGCCTTCTTCGTTGATCTCATGAATTGCGTTTTCTGCAATGTTCTCTATAGGTTTATCTTGGTTTTCATTAATGATGTCCTCATTTTTCTAAGTCTCGGTTGACTCGGTTAAGGTCGTCGCGATTAATATAAGTCTGTCTATCTATCTTTCCTCTTTTGTAGTTTAATTATCTTGTCTTCCTTTCGAACATATCTTATTCTCTTTGATTAGGGTCCCTCTAGAGCTGAATCTTTATCCTTGTTTTAAAATTCATTCTTGAATCATCCTATCAGAGAACGTATTTGTAATTGATATAAAAATAATTTTATTGTGTTATTTGAGTTGTCAAGTTTGAATTTTGGGTTTGAATTGATTCGTCAGGCCAACGCTATCGATAGGAATGCCAAAACACTTGAACAGAGCAAACCGGCACAATATTGTTTTTGAAATCGGTAAATGGAATAATATTATGAATGATTATACTATATATATAAGTATAATTTTGTGAAATTACATAGTTAAATGAATTGATTGTTAGTAATGAGATTATCATTTATTGTTTTGTCAACATTCTAAACCATTAACTATTGTTGTATGTTATAGAGAGATGAAATTTTAAAAACATGGTTTATAAATCTTAACTGCAAATGAAATGAATTTAAAATTAAGGATTTGAGAATTAAATTTCCTACGCTTTTCCTAATTTGGTTTTCAAAGTTTTGAAAAATATATTATTTGAATATATTTTTTTGAATGGAAATTATTTCCAAAGAATTTTAAAAGAAGTAAGTCTGTACTCCCTTCTTCTGTCGCTGGAAAATAATTTTGATGATGATTGCAGCATCATCGATATTCATTTTCAAGTCTCAAAATGGGGAGACCACTTAGTAGCTTTACTACACTTTTGTTTTGGAAAATGGATTTGAGTTGAATTTTCTTAAGTATGACTTGATATATAAAATACACACATACATAAATATATACATATGTATATATCATATGTGTGTGTGTGCATATTTCAAAATGGTTTGAAGTGAAACCAAAATTTAATTCTTAAGTTTTATATTAAGTGAAATAAACCGAGTAAAAGTAAAAGAAAAGAAGAAGAAAAAGGAATGCTTAAGAGACTAAATAGGTAATAAATAAATTCGTATCTTTGTAAACCATTGGTAATACAAAAGTAAATTAAAAATAGTAGTTGAAATTGAATTTTGAAGTGGAATTAACTTAACTGAAATGGAATGGATTAAATAAATGAGTTAAATAAAATAACATCTATTTTGAAAATATGGAATATAAATAAATTAAATGTAAACAAATTGAATATTGATTATAGAATATATAAAATGTACTGAAACCAAATTAGTTGAACATAAATCAATTAAAACTAATAAATTGAATATAAACCATTAGATGATCAATGAGATAAATAATAATAATTAAATATTAATAAATCAGGAAGTAAAAAGGTGAATTTGGATAGGAATGTAAAATAATAGAAAGTGAGTGAAATAGAATGATAATAAAATGAACTAGATGAAATTTATTTGGTTTTGAATTAGTTATTGCATTTGGTGCTATGTATTTCAAATATATCTTTTCTTTCTGTTTGCTTCTGTTATCCTATCTCGTTTCTTTTTGGGGAAGAAAAGTTTTGAGTGGAGGAGAGTGTAACGACCCATAAATTTTAATGATTTTATTTACGTAATTAACTAAATTTTTCTTGAAATTAAATAATTAAATTATGGAAATGAAAATTTGATATTTGGTATGTGTCCATGTAAGAGTAGCAAATGACAGATTTTCATCAGAAAATATGAAAGACTGTTTGGTTGTGAAATTTTAATTTTAGAATTTGAAATAAGTTGAAGATAAATGAAAATTGTATGTTTTTGAAATTTGAATATTTTATATGATAAAAATGTAAATCATTTTCTAGGTGAGTCATCATATTTCGTTTCACCAAATTTGGATTGCTCTAGTTCTGTTTATCTTATTTCCGGCGTTTTAGCAGTAGTTTGGCAGCGAAAATCAAGTTTCGATTGGTAAGTCATGTCTCTGATATCTGTGTACCATTCTTTTCCTCTCGTTGTGCTGATCTCCACAGTATACTCATTTGTGTGTTTCGGCGTCCAGTACGCGGCGCTATAAGCGAAACGGTTAGCCATATCAGTACCCATTTTTGAGCCTTTTGATTTTATGTGTCCTTCCAATTATCCAGCCGTGAGAACAAATGGCCACTATAATTATTATTTCCATAAATTCAGCTTTGACTATTACTATTCCCATTGTTTGAAATATATTTCTAGTTCGTTTGCATCTCGTCTCTTCCTTTGTTTTCATTTCCGTTCTGCCTTTTATATATAAAACTAAGTTCATATATATTTTGTTGTTCCTGTTGATAACCTGCTCATATCTCGTCTCCCTTTTTGATAAAAAAACCTGCCTCATCCTCTTCGAACTCACTACCAACCACCATGAGATCAAGCAACCGCTTCTCCACAAGCCAACCCAAACGCTTCTCTACGTCATCATCTCTCAACCACCGCCCCCATCCCTCCACGCCTACATCCTCCCATGGATCCGCCTATGCCTTCCTTTAACCCGAACCCACTTTACCAAAGCATAGCAATAAACTGGATCTGACCCACACCTACCATTCCAGCTCGCAAGCAACCTCACCTCCATCGTGACAGCCCTTACTGCCGCTTCTACCCATCTTCTCCCCTCTCTCATACCTGACCCGCCACATAGCCTATGACCGCCTCTTCCTATTGTAGCCACCACCTATGGCCACTACTGCCATATCTAAGAGCCACCAGTCGAACACCAACTCCCCATCACACAACCCACATCCTCCTCTCTGACCTCGCTTTGGCTGTAGCCACCACACTCAGCACCTAACTAAGCATCCGCGTCATATGCCTATCACTGAGAAGAAAAAAAACTCGACCAACTCGTCATCATTCCTTATGCCGAACCGAACCACCTGATACCCTGCTTCCTCCGCCCGCATCCACACAACAGCCGCAACTGCACCACTTTGGCTGTCATTCCATTATTTCTCTTCTTATATAAAAATGTGTATATATTTTTCATATATATAAGTCTGCATACTTATTGTTGAGAAGCCTATCACTTTTTTCCATCATCAGCGACCCCTCTATCCTACCTTGAGCGCATCGCTAGCCAAACTTGTTCATAGCCATCATCATTGTTAGCTGAGCAAGCAACTTTCTCCTTTTTATAAAAAGAGAAATATATATATATATATATATATATATATATATATATATAACCATCGAATTCAAGTCGTGCTAGTCTTGTTTTGTCGCTGCTATCCGGATTTGTTCAGCCGCAATTTTCTAGCCTTATCATTTATCCTTGTGCGTGTCCATTCACCTTCTTGTTTCATAGCCTCGAAAGGTGAGCGATCACTCACGATTAACATTCTTATGATTAGTAAATTTATATTCACATGAAATGATGATTTAAATTTTTTTATCTATTTCAATTGACAATATTGGCAATATGACCTGTTGAATATATATTTTATGGTTAATTATGATCATATTTACCACTGATGTGCTATGTTATTTCATGCTATTATTTATTTATTCTCACTCTGCCAGTTTCCTGTTTGTTTAGAAATTCTCCATGGGTTGAAATGATACATACCCAAATGATATTATAGATTAATGGAAAATCGTTATGTGTTGAAATGATAAACCCAAACGATTTTATTGATTTTGAAATTTGGGATTACCGACTGAAATGATATATACTCGTAATATTAAATTATTGCGGATTGAAATGATAAATATCTGAATCACTTAACCATAGGATAGAAAATTTTATACGGATACCGTTGGTCTATTTTTAAATGATTTTTAAATTTTGAGGAAAGAAAATATATGTGTTTTGGTTTTAAAAAATAATATAAAGATTTATTTTAATTTTAATACATATATAAAAATTTAGATTTTTAAATTATATGTTTGGAAATTTAAATTATAAGCTAAGTTTTGAAAAATGTAATTTTTAAGATTTTACTTATAATTTTATTATTTTTAAAAATATAATATAAGATTTAGTTTAAAATATATTTAATAATAAGTTTTAATTTAGTAAAACCTAATATATCAAAATTTATTAAAATTTAATTTAAATAATAAGGTTTAATTTAGTAAAACCTAATATGTCAAAATTTATTAAAATTTAATTTAAATAATATATACATAATATGTTTTAAATATTTACTTAAATTTATATTAAATATTCTAAAATAGATTTTGTAATAACTTTAATAATAGAGGTTGGAAAGAAAAATTAAAGTTGGCTTGAAATTTAATTTGGTTAATAATTGAATTTAAGTATGATTGATTTGGAAATTTTTGATTTTGAGATTTTATAGATATGTTTTATGACTCGATATCTTGCTTTTTGATTATAGGTGATTAAACAAATATTTTCAAATTTAAATAAAACTAAAATTAAATATTTAATTTTGATTTAAATTTGTAATTTGAGACTTTATTTAAATGCTTATAAAAGTGATTTGTGAATATTTTAGAATTAAATATAATTGAAATTGAATATTTAATTTTGATTTAGATTTGTAATCTGAGACCTTATTTAAATGCTTATCACTACAACAAAAAAGACCTTTTGCTTTGAAAACGCCGTGAAGCACTTTTGCAGCATTTCAAAGAACGTTGTCTAATAACATGCTGCAATAGTGCAGGGAAATATCGCAGCGTTTTTGAAACTCTGCAAAAAGTAGCATACTGCAGCTTTTTATTTTTTTGCAGCGTTTCACAAATGCAGTGGTATATTATGATCATATTGCAGCTTGTTGTTAGACATCGTTCCTAAAACGCTATGAAATTGGTTCGCAACGTTTATAAATGCTGTAAAATGTCTTTTTCATGGCATAAATGGAACACTGTAGAAAGCTATATATTGTTTTATTGATTTTCTAAAACACATGAATCATAGAAATATCTCAATTGATATGTTTCAATTAGCCAATAAATAAAACTTATCCAAATAAAACTCAAACAATAATCATATGAACACATTTAAATAGTTCAATGCGTCATATATAATAAACATATCCAAGTTTGCACAATATATTTAAATAGGTCAAATTACACAAATGCTACTCCAAACTAGCTATCATCTCGTCCACTATAGTTTCTAAAAGAAAATATAATGTTTGCACAAAAAATGGGCAAACACCTCCAAGTCGTATGATTTAGTTGATTATATGTTGTTCTTAGTGATTTGGGTGATTTATGCAAATATATAAAAAAGATGGACTAAATTGTAAAAGACGCACAGATTTATAGTGATTCGGCCAGAATGTGCCTACGTCCACTTTATATGTTATTCTCCTTTTCTGTTTAGATTACAAGTACAAAGCTTTGATTACAAGTATCTGAAAGTTGTTTGAAAGTTCTATCCGTGCTTGAGCTCTCAAGCTTATCTGCCATTGTTGTACCCCTGCCCCTCTATTTATAGAGTGAGGCTGAGGGTAGGGGTCTTGGATGTATATAGCTGCTGGTGGGCCTGGGCTGATGCAATCTGGCCTGGCAAAGTTGGTTCGGTATCCCTTGGTCCGGCGATGGTTCTGGTTTGATTGCATGTTGGTCTGGTATCACCTCCTTTACTCTGGTTTGGTAGTATGTTGGAGATGTGTTGGTTCGGTGATGGGGATGTATCTTGGTCCGGTGGTGGTTGATTCGGTGGTGGTCAATTGGGGTTTGGTTCGGTGATGGGGATGTATCTTGGTCCGGTGGTGGTTGATTCGGTGGTGGTCAATTGGGGTTTGGTTCGGTGATGGGGAAGAGGCTTTGGTTCGGTAGGTGTTGGAGAGGCTTTGGTTCGGTAGGTGTTGGAGAGGTTTTGGTTCGGCAGTGAAGTGGAGAGGTTTTGGTTCGGTGGTACCCTCCTTGTAATGGCTCGGTGGAAACACCCCTAACACTTGCCCCCCGAAGTGGGGCATATGCCTGCATATGTCGCGCTTTGTTCTAGCTTGGGTGTTTTCATTTGGTCCTATGTGCCGAACTATCCGGTCCGTTCATCCTGCGTTTGCCTATAAGTAGGGGTGTTATGCCTTCGTTATTCCCTACCAAGATTGATAGCCGAATCAGATTCTCTTCTGCCGAATCGAACTCACTTCGAACCACGTTAGATTGCCGAATCAGGTGATTTAGCCTCCTTTCGCCGAACGGCTTTTATATTTCGGACTACCGAATGAAACGAGTGCCGAATGAACTGAAATACTTGTCTTGCCGAATGAACCCGGGGGTTTGTGTGCTGAATGCACCTTCGTGCCTTAAACTACCATACGAGTTTGAGAAGTACGAGGCCGAATGGGCTTTTAGTCCCAAATTACTGATCGGTCTTTTATGTTTTGAATTGCGAACGAGATTCCAGGCTGCATGTACTTGTTTATGTTCCATACTCCTTGTTCTAACAATATGTTTTTCCGGTGTTGCGGATAAATGTCTCATAATGGAAACTCGATCAGATAAAAAGAAATCTATGGACAGAAGGGAGTGCCCCATCGTGCCCCCAGTTCAGCCAGGACCGGGATGACAGGGACCCACCCCGAGGTCACTAGTGGATGGTTATGGCCCTCAGGAGCTCTTGAACTCTCCTCCTGACTGCTTTCCTAGCTCCCTCAAAGGGGAGCAGCTTGATGTTATTTCTCGCTCCTTTGGGATTGATAGAGCACGCATGCTGTTGCCAGGGAAGGGGGTTATGCCATATAATCCCCCTGAAGGATACTTCGCTTATAGTAGGTATCACTGCATGTGTGGGGCCATTCCTCCAATCAATGCTTGGATAGTTAGCTTCGTCACCTATTTGAAGGTGGCCCCTTTCCAGCTCCAGCCCAACTCCGACGCTATCTTGGTGTGCCTATTCGTGATTTTCCAAAGAAAGTACGGGCGCCCCCTTCCAACCGGGAGATTCGGTACCTATATAACTTGAGGGGTTACAAGAAGGGGTCTCCATACATCAGCTTGGAATCAGCCGTGTCCTTCAAGCCGGTCCTGGACTTGTATTCAAAGTTCACCATGTTTAAGAAGGAATGGTTCTTCGTCCAGAACGACTCCGTTTCTATCCACCGCTTCACCTCTGGCTGTAAGTTGAAGCTCATTTATAATTTCCGTTCTGACTGAAATGCTTCTTCTCATGTGTTTTTATTTCCTGCTAGCGACAGGTGGCTTTGCGGTCGTGGAGAACGATCACCTGGTTCAGATGGCCATGGAGATAGAAGCCATTTCGGGAAGGGATAGGTCAGCTTCTTACCTGATCAGGGATGCCACTCTCCTGAGACACAACTTGATTCTACCACATCAGTCTGTGGTCAAGCAGAGGGATACGGCTGAGGAAAGGGCTGCTAAATCCAAAGGAGGGGCCACGACAAAGAGCAGCAAGAGGAAACCCTTCTCGATACCTCCGGCCGTCGGGGGGAAGAAGCTCAAGAAAACTGATGGACCCTCTCCCAGCACGTTCCCAGATGTTCCGGAGGAGGAAAGTGGAGAGGAGGAAAGAGGCGAGGAGGAGAGCGGAGGTGATGGAGAAGTTGATGGTGGTAATGGTGGCGAAGGACAAAGTGGTAGTGGCGTTGGTGCCTTGACCTCTGGGCAAGCAGGTGAGATTCAAGAGTGGACGGGTGATGCTTTCCGCCAAGCTTTTGAAGGGTTGGAGGAAGGGTCAGCCTTGGTGGAGAAACCGAAGAAAACTGATAAGGCCGGGACTGGTGCCAGTCCATCTTCTGAGAGCATTTCAGCTAGGTCAACTCCGGCGGTTCAAGGTGAATTTTTGACTCCTCTTTTAACTTCACATGTTTCTTGGATTATAGTCTCATGCATGCTTGTAACACTTGGTTTTTATTACAGGAACGGGTAAGGCGGCCAAGACATCAGACATTCGGCACCGCCTCGAGCAATTCAAACTCCTCAAAGCTTCTGCTAAACCGAAGCCTTCGACTAACCGTTCCGAGGGCGTAGTCGGCTACCGTCCTCTTCTCGGAGTTATTGAAGAGGATATTCAAAAGAGAAAGAGGAGGCGCTCGATGTTCGAACCTTCACTTGGACCTCAGTCCCAACCCAGCCTATTCATGATATCACATGGGAGGATACTGAGTCCATACCATCTCCGCATCCATCAGAGAATCCTACCGTTACTCATGTTGATCGTCCCGGCTTGGCTCGTAACCCATTTGCGGGTCATCCAGATCTGGACCCGAGTTCTCATGATATTTCCTTCGATGAGGTTACCGATGAGCACCTCCTACCCCGCAATCCTATGGTAAGGGTGCTTGATGAGGCTAAGTCTTTGGATCTCGACTTGTTGACCACTCGGATTGTGACTATGGGGGATGAGGCCAAGGCAAATATCGTTCGGGTGGCTGAGGAGACCAAGAAGTTGATGGGGTATCACGCCCGACTGGTCAAGACCGAGGAGGAAATTGGGAGTGCCAACATAAGATTGCGGCTAGTGATTGCCGACCAGGCTAAGCAACTTGCCGATGAGGCCATCCAAATCTCTCAGCACGAGGCTGCCTCCAGACGGCTAAAGAAAACTATGGAAGAGGCTAGCAGAGCCGAGCTGCGAAAAATGGAGGCCATCGCAAGGAATGGATCGATATAGCCATTGCAACGGTAGACGATGTTCGGAAGGCGGACCTCGAGCGGGTAGAGGAGTTATCCGGGAAGCTTGAAGCTGCGGAGCTTGCTCAAGCCAAGCTGAAGGAGGAGATGGAGACGATGAGGAAATCCCTTCAGGCTGACCGCTCGTGATACCGATCGGAGAGGGATGCTGCCGTTGCAAAGCTGTTGGCCTCTGAAGTCCGGTTGAGGGAGTTCGAGGAAAACGAGGGGATGATGGACGAGATGCTCCAGGATATGTATTTACGTACTTGGAAGCAGGGTAACTTATCCTGGATGGATGGCTATCCCCGGATCACGGCCAGGATTTAACTTCGGGCTCTGGAAGAGGCCAAGGCTGATGCAAATAAGAAGGGTGGTATGGCCTTCAGGATGGATGTGGTTACGGCCCAGTTTACTAAGGAAGAGAAAGTGGCGGTGAAGGAGGGCATGCGGCTGCTTGCTGCCGAGGAGGTAGGCGTGCAGTTGGGAGACGACGATCAAGGAACGGATGTTGGTAAGTCTTTCCTTTTAGCCTTTTCCTAGCTTGGTTGCTTATCGTTTATCTAATAGATTCTTCTCCTGAATTGGACAGGTGGGACCTCTGGCCAGCATGCTGGGAGCTCTGATCCTGCGGTCAAGTAGATCTTGGGGGGTCGGAAGGATAGAGATGAAGTTCTGATGCTGCCGACTATTTTGGCTTGATCCGGATATTTTTGGTTTTACTTGACATTCCTGTATATACTAGTTCCAAAACATTAATGTACTTTTAGGTTGTAATTATGTCATTGCAACGAACGACTTTATTTTTTACATTTAATTTTATAACATAAGCTGATTCTATCATATTAGGATGCTGTCATTATTTTGATGTGTTGCATAAGAAATATAGCTGTGCATGTGCTAGTGATTCAATTGTGTTTTGATGTCAAGTTCTTGCTTAAAATATAATTTCATGTATTGCAATGTTAATGTGATGTGTGAATATATCAGAGCTACTTATTTGTATACAAGAGAAGAAAGTACCGCCCTTTCGATTTTTAGTTGTAGATGGTAGCTTTGAATGCCTTGTGCGATCGAATACGGAATGCAGTTGAGTGACCCGTCATCCGGCTGAGAGTTCTCATTCCCATTAGCGAGTGCATCCTATTTGGTGTCCTGTACTTTAAGGGTTGTTATAGAGGATAGGAGGAAAGTTTCTTAAATAGAATGGAAATATAAGAAATAGTAAAACTTCCAATCACGGAAGGCCTTCGATGTGCTTATGTTCGTGGCAAACGGGTTTTGTAGTCACTTTCCCTAGCTGTGGGTCTTGGAGACATTTGTCACCCATCTTACGCCTCTGCGGGGAGTTTTCTTTTTTACCACAACCGCACTTAAGACACATCGGAGCCGAGATCGCGCACGGTAACTACTCGGGCCATTATGGCCCGTAATCGTGGGTATTATTCGATTTACCGTGGCCGGCTAGCGCGGGTGCCGATCGTCAACTGTGAACTGCCCCTGGCTGGCCACACCTTATGTTGGGGCTTATAATCGGTTCACAGTTGCTGGCGAGCCGAACGCCGTAATGAGATGCCTCGGCTATAGTCGGCCTTCTCGATGGCTTATAATCGGCTCATTACAGTTGGCTTTGAGGGCCGTCGCGAGCAATGAGTTAACCCGTAGCAGAGGGATGCTGGAGCAAAAGTGTCTCATTGGCGAGGGCATAGATTCGTATAGTACCTGTTAGGTCTTGTCCAGGTGAGGTTGTGCCGTGAAGTGTCCAGAAAGTAAATGCCGTTATACAGGATTTTGCTCAACAGAAAAGGATAAAGCTTAACAAGCAGACAAGAAATAAAGGAACAAGTTAAAAAGAGACAAGATTTTTAAAGTGGTTCGGCACGAAAATGCCTACGTCCACTGATTCTCTTTGTTAATTCACTTCATATGGGCAGTACAAGTTAAGAAAAGTATCGACGAAGGTGTTGGATGTTCCATGCCCTCTGGAACACCTCTCCGTCCACTGTTGATAAAATATAAGCTCCGTTGTGGAGATCTTTATGAATTCCATAGGGTCCGTCCCAGATTGGATCTAGCGCTCCGGGGCGCGGGAAGATCCGCTTGAGGACAAGATCTCCTTCTTGTAAGCTGCGGTGCTTGACTTTGGAGTTGTATCATGCTGCCACTTTTTGCTTGTGAGCTGCCGCTTTAAGTGCTGCATCATTTCTTCTTTCTTCGATTAGATCCAAAGACATGTGGAGGAGTTCTTCATTCTCTTCTGGGTTGTAGTGGATCCTACGGTGGGATGGCACTACAATTTCAACTGGGAGCATGGCCTCCGATCCGTATGCCAAAGAGAAAGAAGTATGCCCTGTTGATGTTCTGAAAGACGTGCGGTAGGCCCAAAGTGCCGTAGGAAGTTCATCCACCCAAGCGCCTTTTGACTTTTCAAGCTTCTTCTGGATTAGAGTTTTAAGAACTTTGTTGACAGCTTCGACTTGTCCGTTTGCCTAGGGATAAGCTACAGATGAGAAGCTTTTGTGAATTCCGTGCTCTTGGCACCAGCCGGTGAATTCCTCGCTGTCAAATTGAAGTCCATTGTCTGATATGATCTTGAGTGGAACCCCGTACCTGCATAGAACGCTTTTGATTAAGAAATTAATAACTTTTGCCGAAGATATTTTATTTAGAGGTTCCGCTTCCACCCTTTTGGTGAAATAGTCGACTGCCACTATAGCATATTTGGCTCCGCCCCGGCCCATTGGCAGTTCACCAATCAAGTCAATTCCCCATACTGCAAAGGGCCAAGGGTTGGTCATTTGAGTAATTTCATTTGTTGGTAGTCAAGGAATCTTAGCAAATTTCTAGCATCTGTCACATCTTTTGACGAAGTTTAAGGCATCTTTGTTTAAAGTGGGCCAGTAATACCCATATCGGAGTATTTTCTTTGCAAGAGTGTGCCCTCCAGTGTGATCTCCGCAACTTCCTTGATGGATGTTGGACAGGACTTCTTTGGCTTCCCTTCCAGCGACACACCTCAATAAGGGGTTAGAGAAGCCGCGCCGATAGAGCATGCCTTCTTGTATTGTGTAGTGGGAAGCCTTCCTCAAGATTTTCTTAACTTCGCTACGCCCGTCAAGAAGTGTGCCACTTTGTAAGTACTTCCGGATGGTAGCCATCCAAGTTTCCTCTTCGATTGTAGCTATCAGATTCACTTGCTCGAAACTCGGGGCTAGTTGCTTTGAGATGGTTATTGTTTCGGAAGTGGTGCCGTATTTCATGCTAGCTTGCTTTGCCAGTTCGACGACCTCCTGATTCTCTCCTCGAGGAATGTGTTTGATTAAATAGTGATCCAACTGATTGAGCAGCAGCTTGGTCTTCTTTAGATATGCTGTGAGTCGTTCTCCTCGAGTCTGGAATTCCCTCAGTATTTGATTTACAATAAGTTGAGAATCACTATGGAGACATAAAGAACCGACTCCAATCTCTAGGGCAAGTTCCAATCACGCTATCACTGCTTCATATTCTGCATCGTTGTTGGTGGCAGCGAATTCCAACTTTAGGGCATAGTGCAGCTTCCTTCCCCTGGGGGTGATTATCACAATACCTGCCCCCGAGCCTTGTTCGTTTGATGCTGCATCTACAAAGAGATTCCACTTGATATCTTTTGTTATTTCAGATCGATCTTTACCTTCGTTGGTAGTGAATTCGGCAATGAAATCGGCCATGGCTTGTCCCTTGATGGCGGTGCGAGGGTGGTAGGTGATATCATATTGACTCAGTTCACTGCACCATTAAAGTAGTCGCCTAGAAGTTTCAGGGCGATGGAGTACCTGCCTTAGCGGTTGATCGGTTAAAACTCTGATGGAATGAGATTGGAAATAGTGTCGCAGTTTCCCTGACGCGATTAGCAAACAGTATGCTAGCTTTTCAAGTTTAGGGTATCTGGCTTCTGCCCATGTAAATCTCTTGCGTACCAAAGTATATGGGCCGCTGCTCGTGGTTGTCCTCTCTCACCAAAGCGGCGCTTAAAGCATGGGACGATACAACAAGGTATAGGTATAGTTCTTCGCCTTCATTTGGAGTTGAGAGTACTGGTGGTCTTTGAAGGTGTTCGATTAGGTTAAGGAAGGCTGTCGAGCATTCGTCAGTCCATTCGAACTTTCCTTTGTCTTTCTTTAGAGCTTCGAAGAAAGGGATGCATTTGTCGGTTGCTTTAGAGATGAACCTGCTTAGGGCGGCCACCTTCCCGTTTAGGCTTTGCATCTCTCTTCGAGTGGATGGTATCTTGATATCTTGAAAAGCCCGGACTTGTTCGGGGTTTGCTTCAATCCCCCTGGCATGGATGATGAATCCCAAGAACTTTTCCGACAATACTCCGAAGGAGCACTTTAGAGGATTCAGCTTCATTCCATATTGGCGAAGTACTTGAAATATCTCGTCCAGGTGGTTTATATGATCGTTGGCTTTCCTCGATTTTACCAGCATGTCATCCACATAAACTTCCATAGTTCGTCCTATTAGTTCCACAAACATCTTGTTGACGAGGCACTGATAAGTAGCTCCGGCGTTTTTAAGTCCAAAAGGCATTACTCTGTAGCAGTACAATCCCCGGTCAGTGATGAAACTAGTGTGGTCTTGATCGGGGGCGTGCATAGGGATCTGGTTATATCCTGAGTATGCGTCCATAATTGATAAGAGTTCGTGTCCGGCTGTGCTGTCCACGAGCTGATCGATTCGGGGGAGTGGGAAGCAGTCCTTCAGGCAAGCATCATTTAATTTGAAGAAGTTGATGCATGTTCGCCACTTCCCATTAGCCTTCTTTACCAGTACCGGGTTGGCGATCCATTCTGGGTAGATGGCTTCTCGTATGAAGTTATTGGAAAGTAGGTTCTTTACTTCTTCCTTGAGGGCTGCTGATCGTTCTTCCCCCATGCTCCTCTTTTTCTGCTTTATTGGCACCTTGGTGGGATCGATGTTCAGTACGTGGCACGCTACATCTGGGGAGATTCCAGTCATGTCAGCGTGCGTCCATGCAAATACATCCAAGTTGTGGCGAAGAAAATCGACGAGTTGATCCTTCAATTCCGCTCTTAACTGAGACCCGACTCTCAGCAGTCTACTTGGGTCGTGTTTGTCTACAGATACAAATTCCATAGCCTCTACAGGCTCGGTGGTGGCCTCCTCCTCCTTGTCCCTGGGGTCTAATTCGTTGAAAGGATCACTGGTATATCGAAGAGGAGGGGTTTTCTTTAATTGCTATGCTTCCAAGTTTTTCTTGCAGAGAGGAGTCTCTGCATCCTTCCCTTTATCCTTCATGCGGTTATTGCGAAGTTCAGTTACATAGCAATCTCGAGCGGCGTCTTGATCTCCCTCTACTTCTCCTATTCCGTTATTTGTTGGAAATTTCATCTTCAGACACCACGGGGCTAGGACAATTTGGAAGTCAGACAAGGCTGGTCTTCCCAAAAAGGCGTTGTAGGCCGAGTGGTTCTCTGTTAGCACAAATGTTTGTTTTCACACAACGGAGCGGGGATGACTTTCTATTTCGACAAAGAGGTCCAGTTGCCCGAGGGGCATCTTCGCATCTCCAATGGAACCATGTAGCGGTTTGTTGCAGGGAGACACATCCTTCATTGACAGCTTCATTTTGTCGAAAGCATGCTTGAATAGGATATTTACTGAGCTTCCAGTGTCTACTAGGATTCAGAAAACTTTGGCTAGACCGAACCAGACAGAGATGACCATCGGATGCATGTGAGGGTACTGCCTTCCCTCTAGATCACGCTTACTGAATGTGATGTCATTATTCTCTTTCCGTTTCGGGTGGCTATCTTCTGTAATAGAATTAATGCAGCCTTCATTGTTTCTAAGCGACCTTCCATATCTTTCCATCTCTGCCCAGCTTCTGTCGGCGATATGTGGTCCTCCTGATATGGTGTGGACCACTATCTTCTCCTGACTAGAGCCGCTAGTGTTGCGATTTCCTCCGCCTACTTCTGGGAGGGGTAGCCCTGGGTTCTCATTGGCAGGAGTTGGAGTCCTGTTCTAACCTTTTACATAGCGCTCTAGCCTCTTCCTTCTGATGTGTTCTTCAATTAAGTCCCGGAGATGATGGCATTCATTTGTGTTATGCCCATGAGATTCGTGGAAGCGGCAGAACTTTCCAGACTTAACTGCGTTATCTGATTCCTTCTTGTGCGGGGGGCGCTTGTATCTAACTTCGTCTTGGGTGGCCAGGAAGATGTTTTCGATTGTTTCTTTCAAAGGAGCGTAAGAGTCAAACCTCGGTCCTGGCCGATATAAACGCTTTTCTCCCTTCCTGCCCCCAGCATTGTCTTTAGAGTCATTTCTTCGAACGTCCTTTGGGTTGCCTTAGTCTGTTGCCCTGACTGCCTCTCAGTGGCGGCGTTTTCAAGCCTCATATACTTCCCGGCTTCATGGAAGAAATCAGGTAAGGTAGCTGGTTTTTCTTTCGTTAATCTCCTAAAAAATTTAGTATCCGGGTGCATACCACTGCAGAGGGCCATTAGGATAAGTTTCTCATCGGCATCTTGGACTGCGGCCGCTGCGGCGTTGAATCGGGTTAGATATTGTTGCACTGTCTCTCCGGGCTTCTGTTTGACATTAGATAGAGAATAAGCGTCCTTGGGTTGTTCCACATGAATGCGGAACTGGCTGATGAACTTTTCCTTCAACATTTCCCATGAGCTGATGGATCCTTGGGGTAGATGGCAGAACCAGGAGGTAGCTAGATCTGCCAAGAATAGTGGGAAGCATTTACACAACACTCCCTCTGTTGCTCCGCTCATGAGCATATGCTGTGTGTATCTCTGCAAGTGTACAACGGGGTCAGAGGTTCCCTTGTAAGGTTCCATTGTTGGCATTTTCCATTTCCGGGGGTGATGGCAGTTTCGATATTGCGGGTGAAGGGGCTGGTTACCCTAGCGCCTATCCCCCGATCCCTTTGGTCCCGTTGGACGCACTCTTTGAACAATCGCGCCATCCTTTCATCAGGACTTGGAGCGGATAGAAATGAGTTTGGTTCTTCCCTACGGGATTGATTCCGTCCAGATGACCTGTAGGGATGGTATCGTCTATCACTCCTAACATTCTCCAATGACTGCCTCTGGTCTTCCGGGGGCACGCTGGGGTCAACCACGGTCGGCCCTTGCCTTGATCTTCCCCTGCTGGATTCTGTTCTCAGCACTTCCTCGGGTCCAACTTCGGGCTGGACTCCAGCTCGGCCCCGTCTATTGGTGTTTCCTTGGTTAGGTAGCATGGCAGGCTCTGCTACATCCGACCCTTGCCCGGTACCTCCTCTGTTGGGTTCGGTTCCAAGTGTTTCCTCGGGTCAGAATTCGGGATGAGTCCGGCCTCGGCTCCTACCATTGCTGTTTCTGTTGTTAGCCTCTTCGAAGAAGAAAGACCTTTGTCGTCTCCTAGATCCTCCAAACCGGGACTCACCCATGATTCAGTGTTGCGGTTGGATTCTTCAGCATCCCTTAAGCGTGACATGAGTTGGTCCACCAAGGCTTCTTGTTGAGATGCGAAGCGGTTAGTTACTTCAGCCACAACCCTGTCCAGATCCGTCCTTGTAATTGGTTGTTCCGTAGCAGGGGCTGTCGGATTTGCCTTATTTCCATTTGCTGTTGGAACCGGACGATTGTCTTGATCTCTGATCACTGGACCTGGGATACTGCTAGTTGCGATGTTCTTTCCTTTGTTAGCATCTTTCTTCCATCCGAGGGGCATGTTTTCCAAGCAATGAACGATGCTGATAGGAAAAGGGTTAAGTGGGAGAAGCTGAAGCTTCGAGCTCTTGTTCTCAATGAAAGCACCAAAAATGTTTGCACAAAAAATGGGCAAACACCTCCAAGTCGTATGATTTAGTTGATTATATATTGTTCTTAGTGATTTGGGTGATTTATGCAGATATATAAAAAAATGGACTAATTTGTAAAAGACACACAAATTTATAGTGGTTCGGACAGAATGTGCCTACGTCCACTTTATATGTTATTCTCCTTTTCTGTTCAGATTACAAGTACAAAGCTTTGATTGCAAGTATCTGAAAGTTGTTTGAAAGTTCTATCCGTGCTTGAGCTCTCAAACTTGTCTACCATTGTTGTACCCCTGCCCCTCTATTTATAGAGTGAGGCTGAGGGTAGAGGTCTTGGATGTATATAACTGCTGGTGGGCCTGGGCTGATGCAATCTGGCCTGGCAAAGTTGGTTCGGTATCCCTTGGTCCGGCGATGGTTCTGGTTTGATTGCATGTTGGTCCGGTATCACCTCCTTTACTCTGGTTCGGTAGTATGTTGGAGATGTGTTGGTTCGGTGATGGGGATGTAGCTTGGTCCGGGGTGGTTGATTCGGTGGTGGTCAATTGGGGTTTGGTTCGGTGATGGGGAAGAGGCTTTGGTTCGGTAGGTGTTGGAGAGGCTTTGGTTCGGCAGGTGTTGGAGAGGTTTTGGTTCGGCAGTGAAGTGGAGAGGTTTTGGTTCGGTGGTACCCTCCTTGTAATGGCTCGGTGGAAACACCCCTAACATATAAATTGCATTGTTGTGACCAAAATAAGATTGCAGAAACTGACCCATTGGGTAACTTCTATCAACGGCTGAATCAACTTTATCTTGATTAGCTGAAGCTGACAATACACTTTTGCTTTGCTTGTCATATTCAACTACCAGAAATATTGCTCTAGAGGAACAATACTTGGTTTCGAATGCACTTCCAAATCCCCAATCAAGACCAAGACCTACTCTACATCCTCCACCTTTGAAACATTATAAAGACTAAAATGAATTTTTGCATTTAATTACATGTACATATACCCAGTTTGTTATACCCACACCAAGGCCAAAAGCATATAGTGGCATTCTTGAGTGAGCAAGAAACAATAAGCATTAAGTATATTGGCTAATTTTTTGATTAAGCTCTGATAGAACATATAGTGTGCCTAACTTGAAATTACTATCATATTCCTTCCTTCACAACGTATTAATCGTGTTTACAACAACAACAACAATAATAGTGTGCTTCATTTTCATGCATTGTCTGCATTAATACATTGATGGATCAAATAGTTTCATGTCAAGTTGGCTGCAACAGTCACCGATGGGTGTTCTTTTTAAAGGCAAGTATATATAAATTGTGTGTGGGTTAAAGTCACCACTGTCTACAGGGATGTATATAATAATATCTGCTTAAATTTTAAAACAAATATTGCACACTGTAAGCCTTTTTCATGTTTAGCATTATATCTTTTGTCATTGAAAAGTATTGTGCCTGTGACATTATAAATTCTTGTACCGGTAGTATAATACCTGCAAGTTAATGCTACTCTAATTATTTGAAGAAGAAAAAAGTGTTGTGTTGCGTTTACGTGGGACGACTGTATAGTACTCTTTTACAAACCGTAGGGATCTTTTGAGGACTAGGCAAAAATTATGCAGCATTGAAAAAGCACTGTTGGCAGCAGTGGCAGTGAATTGACCCATACTTCTCAATTTATTTTCTTCATTAAGCAAATTCTGGGCCATGTTAAGCTGCATTGCAGATTGCAACTGTCTATTTTGAAACTGTCGTTGTGATATTGGTTGATTATACTACATCTGGTGTTGGTTAGGTACCTTGAAAAACATGTTTATTTAAATCAAATGAGCAAAAACACGAACATAATACTCGTTCTTAAGAAAGAAATGATTGCATAGATACCAATTGAAATTTTGGATGGGATTGGCTTTGTAAATCATGTAGCTGGGACATGGTATTCTGCAACAAATAACCACTACTTCTACGAAGAGATTAAAAAAATGCACAAAAATCTAGACAATTTGACCAAAATAAATCGGAGTTTGTTGGGACCATGTGTATTTTGTTTTCCCAGGTGCAAGTAAGGAGAAGGTGCTACATGGAATGAGGATTTTAACTTGCCCAATATAACATTACTTCAGAAGTAGATGAAGTCTGAGCAATAATAAAAAATTGTTTGATCAAGTATTGTTAGTACAACAATAAATCTGCAAATAAGTAGCCTTGAATAGATTTATATGCTATGCATAAGGTATTGAAGTAGAAAACATCAGTCTACCAAGCATTCAAGCGCTCAGAAATGTAGAATGCTGATTAACAATAAATCGGTAGTTTGAGTGTTGAATCGACTCATGCAAGAGTATTACTTATTTTATAGGTTTTGCCATGAATACATATAATGAGCATTAAGTTTATTTTATTTTATTTACATATAATGATCATTAAGTATATTTTCTAATTTTATTACTATTATAAACTTGTTAGTTTTTATAAAACTAAGTTAACTTAGTTTTATAATACTTGGTTAATTTTTATAATATTATGTATTTATAAAGCTTAGTTAATTTTGTTAAAATTTAGTTATTTCTATTATTATTGTTAAATTTTATAATAGTTAGTTATTTTTTATAAACTTATTTAATATTTTCAAATTTTAGTGGTTGTTATTATTGTTGTTGTTATATTATTATAGACGATTTAGCTATATTTTATATCTTTATAATATTTAGCTAATTTTTCTAAACTTGGTTAATTTATAATCAATATTAATTGGACCGGTTTAATTTTTATAAAACATAGTTGACTTACTTATTTATTTATTATACGGATCCAATAGGATATTGCCGGTATTTATGGTTGTAATTCTTATAATATAATTTAATTTTCACAAACCAAAGTTAACTTTGTTAAATTTTATAAACTTGATTATTTTTACAAATTTGTTTAATTTTTATAAGACATGGTTGACTTAGTTAATTTTTGAAAATTTAGCTATTTTTTTGTAAAACTTAGTCTACTTAGTCATCTTTAATCTAGTTAATTTATTTTATAAAACTTAGTTAACTTTGTTCCTTTTTACATAGTTATTTTATTTATTTGATTTTTTAAAACTTAACTAGTTTTTATAAACTTAGATACTTTTATAAACTTATTTATTTTTTATAAAAATTATTTAACTAAGTTAATCTTTTAGAATCTAGTTATCTTTTTATAAAACTTAGTCAACTTTTTATAAAACTTCATTAATGTAATTAATTTCTATGAGACTTGGTTAACTTAGTTAATTTTTGACAATTTAGTTATTTTTTTGTAAAACTTAGTCTACTTTGTTATATTTATCTAGTTAATTTATTTCATAAAACTTAGTAAACTTTGTTCCTTTTTACTTGGTTATTTTATTTATTTAATTTTTTAAAACTTAGTTATTTATATAAACTTAGTTATTTATATAAACTTATTTAATTTTTATAAAACCAATTTAACTTAGCTAATATTTTCAATTTTAGTTATATTATATAAAAATTAGTCAACTTTTTTTAAAACTTCATTAATGCAATTAATTTCTATAAGACTTGGTTCACTTAGTTAATTTTTGAAAATTTAGATATTTTTTTGTAAAACTTAGTCTACTTAGTTATCTTTAATCAAGTTAATTTATTTTATAAAACTTAGTTAACTTTGTTCCTTTTTACTTAGTTATTTTATTTATTTAAATTTTTAAAACCTAATCAGTTTTTATAAACTTAGTTATTTCTATAAAGTTATTTAATTTTTATAAAACTTATTTAACTTAGTTAATCTTTTAAAATTTAGTTATTTTTTATAAAACTTAATCAACTTTTTATAAAACTTCACTAATGTAATTAATTTCTATAAGACTTGGTTAACTAAGTTAATTTTTGAAAATTTAGTTATTTTTTTGTAAACTTAATCTACTTGGTTATCTATAATCTAGTTAATTTATTTTATAAAAATTAGTTAACTTTAGTTCCTTTTACTTAGTTATGTAGTCCTTGTTATGAGTCTCCGATCTAAAACTAATATCGAAAATAAATAAATAAATACATATAAGGTGCATGTATTTTAATCGCTAAATTCAGTTGGATGAATAATTGCATTGTACAAAAAATTAAAAAGCTGAATTGTGAACAAAAGTGCAAGTTTACAAAATAAATAAATAAAAGGTGCTTAGAGCTTAAGGTGTATTTATATGCTAACGGTCAGAATGTCACAGTCTTTCCTTTCTTTATCTCATCAAGTAATAGGTATCTTGATTTTTTTTTTCTCATATTTTGCAGTAGTTTGCATGTACCTAACATGATGGTTCTATCGCCTTCACGAGTAACTCCGCCTATAAAACTATGACAATCTCTTACCAGCAGCTTTAATCTTCTTTATTGCATTCATTTCATCAATCAATTTTCCCTAAGAATAGAAAATAGTATATACTTGGTCCTTTCACACAAGAACATCAATTGTCCTCAATGATAAGGTCTTGTCAGACAAGAACCAGGCCTGTAGCACGATTTGGCGGATAGCAACCCAAAAGCTACCGCTGCCGGTAAGTGGAAACACCAAGAATCAAGAGCAAGGCTCTAGTACCGCTTGTGAGAATTAAAGTAACAATCGTACCAGTGGAAAGACAAAGTAATAACCATTTTATTCATTGAAAATACGGCTTGTTATATATGCTTGTACATGTACGATAAATAAACATAAAAGTGGGATATTCTAGCACAAGTCTAAGACTCGGGTGATAAAACAGCAAACTTTGAATAAACATGCTATAAAACTATGCACTACCATATGGATTAGAACAAACAAAGGAATGAAGACAAACTAAAAGGACACCATTACTGATCCTAACAACGAATTCATACATTTGTAAATGTATATGTAATTCTTATTTGATTGACCAACAACATAAAAAAACGATAAAATTGTTCACGGGTGTATCATACAAACTCAGGATCAGTTAAACACAAACCACAACTAAATAATAATAATAAATGAACAAATAAATTATTGTAAGTGGAATTGTAAGCGTATCGCAATATATTTGTGCCGACCTATAAAATGTTGTTTTTGATTAACATTCAGGTTGGTTCTCATGCTTGGTAACTGAACATTTTACTAATGAATCGTAAATGTACCCTACCAAAGATATGTAATTCTATTGTGAAATAGCCATAAATTTAGGCTACAAGTACTCATGACCTTTTATTTCATGATTACTTAGAATTAAATTTGACTAATAGATAGCACCATTCTTTTTAGAGATTTATGGACAAGTTTGACCACTAAGAAAGTAATATGCTCTCAATGGCAGGCATGGTAGAATTAATTCACATAATCATTACCCTCATGGTTTTATGTTGGCTATTAGTGTACCACATGCCTACATCTACCCTCAGAAACCTACACAGTCTCCGTGCTGATTTTTTCTAGGCTGGAAAATATCACAGGTTGTATGGCCTAAATTATGCATACCAAAGTCAAAAGGGGGAATTGGTTTGAAAAGCTTTTATGAACTTAGAACTATAACATGCCTTAATTTGATATGGAAACTACATTTTAAAAATGATATGTGGTCACAATGGATAAGCAACATCACTGGAAAGATTCTATTTTTTTGGAAATTATGATATAAGAATAACATATATCTAGCACCATGAAGAACATGATCAAACATAGAATTAACAGCTTAAAATGTATAAAAGAGTAATAGTAAATGGAAACAGTACCTTACTATAGACTGATCCATAGATTAATAGTAAAGCCCTAGTGGATGTGCTGGGTTGGGACAGATATTTCATCATTGAATATAAACACATGCTAGTTTCTTTTATCATACAAGATGGCCATGGAATGCATAAATTATATCGAAAAGAAGAGAGATAGCACAAACTGTTCATCAAGTGCAGATAGTTCCTAGTGGTGATATTGACTACTGGGAATGGCATGGCAAGAAAAGTTCTCTTTCTAAAACTCGGAACAACTTTATAGACAAACCCATGAGCAATGTGAAAAGTGCTCAATTATATGAAATAACATTAATAGTAAAAAGATGTCGTGTTGTGCACATAGGGTTATTCTGGTAGGATCAACACAATAGATAAACTGCTAATGATCAACACAGCCTTAATTAATATAATAATTTTATTAGCCATAGAGTCGATTGAGTGTTTTATGTGAACATGTCATAACATTATAAAGAATTTTCATGTATTATTAGGAAAAATGAGTGAACTGCTAATGGTCCTTAAAGTTATTCGAGCGTTCTATTTCAATGTTTTCTCAACCTAATATAAACTAATTGGAAAACTTGTACCTAGGCACATGCATTTCTGGCTGTATGAAAGATTTTGAGATGAAGAAATATTTTCTTTTTGGTGGATTTGATAGATGAAAGAAATATGCAAAGGAAATTTTATTATCAACTGAATGCTTTTACAGTGAACGAAAGACAGTTTATATACAAGAGCTTGCAGTTCTATCCTATTGGGCTTTAGCCCACAAGACAAAAAATAAAATAAAGAGGCTTGAACGGTGCAGATCAAACAAATAGAATCTGAAGGCTGGAATGAAGCAACACTTCAATATATCAGATCTGAAGGAAGGGTTTTCTCATTTATACGCCCCCGCAAACCCTACTTCAGTTAGGGTTGAAAGAAAAAACACTAAATCTCGATCGCTTTCATCAATAAATCAAAAGTTGCTTCAATTGGTTCCATGAAATCTGAAAATAGCTTCATCCGACCCATATCAGAGCATGATTCTTCAAAACAACATGATTCTCCAAAGTCCTGTTGAAACTTGATTTGAGTCGAATTTTTTTTATTATCAGGTTATTTGAAGCTTTTAGTTTGATTTTTCTTGACAGCATGTTAATTGATGTCGGAGATCTCATTTGAAGCTTCTGCATCTGATTTCACTCAACTGCATGTTGTTTGAGATCTTGCAACCTTGAGGTTCATTAAGATTCGAAGTTGCTGAATTTGTCTTGAAACAATTTCAAATTGAGGCTGAGACTGCTTTGACATCGGGATACTGATGAAAATTTTGTGAGTTGCTAACCTTCAGTTTATCCCTGAGCCGCACAAAGTTGGCTTTAGACAGTGCCTTAGTTAAGACGTCTGCAACTTGGTAAGATGAAGGTATATGATTTATATTTAATTTTCCTTGTGCAACTTGTTCACGAACAAAATACAAGTCAAGTTCCATGTGCTTCGTTCTAGAATGTAAAACTGGATTTGCAGTAAGTTGAACAGTACTTAAGTTGTCACACCATATTGTTGTTTTGCTGTCTAACTTGATCTGTAATTCATCAAGTAGAGACTGTATCCACATCACTTCAGCTGTAGCATTAGCTACACTTCTATACTCTGCTTCTGTACTTGATCTAGAAACAGTAGGTTGTTTTTTTGAACACCAAGATATAGGATTATTGCCTAGAAAAATACAATAACCAGTTGTTGATCTTCTGTCATCTGGATCACTAGCCCAATCAGCATCTGCATACCCTGTAATATTGAAGTACTTGCTTGACTGAAGTGTTAATCCATAATCTGCAGTCCCTTTGAGATATCTTAAGATTCTTTTCACCATTTTCCAGTGTTCATCTGTTGGTTTTTGCATAAATTGGCTGACCTTATTAACACTGTAAGCAATGTCTGGTCTTGTTATTGTTGCATATTGCAGAGCACCAACAATGCTTCTATACTGCTTTTCATTGAGTATTGCATCACCTTTGAATTTTGACATATGTAAATTACTGATCATAGGAGTTGAAATAGCATTAGCTTCACTCATCTTGGCTTTATTCAGAATTTCTTGAATGTATTTCTTTTGACTCAAGTGAATTGATGAATCTGACAACCTTTTAACTTCAATGCCAAGGAAATAGTTTAAATCACCAAGTTCTTTAACACTGAATTTCTGATTAAGCTGCTTTATGAGACTATTGATTTCCTCAGCATTATTTCCTGTAATAATAAAATCATCAACATATATAAGTACATAAACTATTATATTTTTATTGAATTTTGTAAATAAAGAGTTGTCAGATTTTGTGGGACTGTAGCCAAGCTCAATAAGAGTTGTCTTGAGCTTCTCAAACCACACTCTATGAGCTTGTTTCAAACCATAAATAGCCTTGTTCAATTTGCACACAAGATTCTCTTTTCCTTTATGTACAAATCCATGTGGCTGCTCCATGTATACTTCTTCCTGCAAAACACCATTTAGAAAGGCATTATTCACATCTATTTGTTTGATGTTCCAATTTCTATACAAGGCAATTGTAATGACTGTTCTTATTGTAGTGGGTTTTACAACAGGTGAAAAAGTTTCATTAAAATCAAAACCACTCTGTTGTGAAAAACCCTTAGCTACTAACCTTGCCTTGTATTTAGAAATTGTACCATCAATATTTTTCTTTAATTTAAAGATCCATTTGCACCCAATAATATTTTTATTTTTGGGTAATGGAACCAGACTCCATGTCTTGTTCCTCATAAGAGCATTGTATTCATCTGACATGGCTGATTTCCAGTTTTCATTTTCCAAGGCTTGATAATAAGCACTTGGTTCTTCAGTGTCCAAACTTGTATTGTATATTTTGGGTTTGAAAATACCACTCTTAGACCTTGTAATCATATGATGACCTGTTCTCGTAGTCTGTTGTTGCTGATTACTACCACCTTGATCCAGCTGTTCATTGTGTAACAGTGTATCCTCAGATGTTTGTTGAGAAGTGGACTGCATACTAAATCTTTGTTGAGAATTTTGAACAGGTGAAACTGGTTCATCAGTACTCTCATGACCTGGTCCACAACTGGACACTGTGTGTTGTGAGTCAGACCTTTGCAAATCTGAGATGATATTATTTTCACATGTCTCTCTGGAAGCTTGCATAACTTCCTCAGGAAAAGTGGGTATTGAAGGTAGAGATTCTTTTGGGTTATAAATTTTCTTAGATGCTTTGATTTCAGAAGTTTTAAAAGGAAAAATTCTTTCATTGAATACAACATGTCTAGAAATAAAAATTCTGCCATTACAGTCTAAGCATTTATACCCTTTTTTATTACTGGCATAACCTAAAAAGGTACAAGGAGCAGACCTGAAATTTAACTTGTGTGAATTATATGGTCTAAGATATGGATAACACAAACATCCAAAAATTTTCAAGCTTTGATAATCTGGTTTAATATTGAACATTATTTCCAAAGGACTTTTGAAATTTAAGACCTTAGTTGGTAGTCTATTAAGCAAGAAAACAGTTGTAGCAAAAGCATCAGGCCAAAATTTTAAAGGCATAGCTGATTGAGCTAATAATGTGAGACCTGTCTCAACAATTTGCCTATGTTTTCTTTCAATAATTCCATTTTGCTCAGAAGTATAGGGACAAGTTGTTCTATGAACAATCCCTTTCTTCTGAAAATAATGCTTCAGAGGCATATACTCTGTTCCACCATCAGATTGAAACACTTTTACTTGGCAGTTAGTTTGATTTTCTGCCTGAGCAATGAATTGTAACACTGCATTATATGTTTCATCCTTAGATTTTAAAAAATATATCCAAACATATCTAGAGAAAGCATCAATAAAAGATATATAATATTTAAATCCATAATCACTGTGAATTTGTGCAGGCCCCCATAAATCAGTTGCAACTAGTTCAAGTGGCTTACTGTAAATAGTTTCAGAATTTGAAAAAGGCAATTTGTGTGCCTTACCCATTTGACAGAAAGTACATATGTATGGTGAAGAAAAATCATTAAAAGAAATATTATTATTACTCAGAACATGTTTTACAATTTTAGCATTTGGATGACCCAATTTATAATGCCATATGTCAAATGTCTTGCAATTTTCTTCCTCTTTCAATTCAGAATTATTACACCAATTTCTTTTAATTTCTGATTTTCTTGAATTAGCCACAGTGAACTTGTACAGCCCTTTATATTCATTACCCTGCAAGAGAATGTCTTTAGTTAGGATATCCTTAACCAAACAGTGATATGGGTAGAACTCAAAATAGACATTGTTGTCTTTTGCAAATTGTGACACACTTAATAAATTTTTTCTAATCAATGGTACTCTAAGCAAGTTATTCAAATATAACTGCCTTTTTCCCATAATATAAGAACTGCCTGTGTGTGTGATTGCAATAGACTTACCATTTCCTACATGAATAGAATTCATACCTTTATACTCCCTGTTACCAAGATTCAAATTGCTCAAGTTGTTTGTAAGATGATTGGTAGCTCCAGAATCTGGATACCAGTCTTCATCATGAATATGCTCTGGCTTTGCTACTTCTGATTGTTGATAATTTTTATTGTCTGATTGATTACTTGAATCATTATGAACTTGGGCCATATTTGCACTGAGACTTTGATTTCTTTGACTGTTGGAATTTTGTCCTGGTACATAATTCAGATTCAACCTGAAATAACACTTTGCTGCTGTGTGCCCCAATTTTTCGCAAATCTGACATTTTGGTCTATTATTATTGTTCCATCTTCCTCTTCCTCTAGATCTGTTAGAATAACCACCTCTTTGTATGGTCTGATCAGATTTATTACTGCTTTGACCTTTGCCTTTATAATTTGCTGCATAATTGACATTGAAATCATTTTCTTGAGATTTCTTATTATCAATTCTTGCCTCATGAGCAAGTAAAACAGAGTGAATATCATCTACAGATGGTAAAGTTTTCTGAGAAGAAATCAGAGCAACAACAGCTTCATATTCATCACTTAATCCATTTAGAATAGTCATAATTTGTTCTGAATCACTGATCTTATGCCCTGCTGCTTCAAGTAGATCACATGTAGTCTTGACTTTGGAGAGATATTCTCTCATATTTTGACCATTTTTCTTGATGCCATGTAACTGCCTTTTGTAAAACATAACTTTTGCCGCTGATTGTGTATTGAAAACTTTATCAATTGTTACCCAGATTTCATTGGCTGTTTTGCAACCAATAACATGTGATAAAAGATTTACATTGATTGAGGACAACAACCAAGAACATATGAGTTTATCTTGTCTATGATATTTGATAAACTCTTCATTGCTGACTATCTTGTTTTCTTTGTCAGTGATACATACTGGAGGAATTTGAATTGTTCCCTGAATATAGCTATCAAGCCCATATCCTTGTATTGCTGTTTCAACTTGAAGCTTCCAAAGAAGATAATTATCTTCATTTAGATGAACAGTAACTAACTGACTTTGGGGACTGACAACAGTCTTGATCAAATTCTCTGCAGAATTAGTAAATTGGGTACTATTAGCAGTTGATGATGCCTCAGTGTTGCTTTCATCAGCCATGATGATCTAAACTGATTTCTAGAGATAAGATGCAGTCAAGCTGAAATAATTCTCAAGAACTCAAAAAATGGAATGAAAAAACAGGTAAGTTGCAACCAAGAAGTTCTCAAATGATGAATTTTCTGATAGAATTTCTTTTGGATGGCACTTTTCTGTTTCTTGTGTTGCTTTTCTTGATTTCTTGATCTGATTTCAAGAGTTGATTTGTATCTTTCACAATTCAGTGATGAAATCTCGATGCAGCCTGTAGATAAACTGGCGAGGCACAAGATTGAACTGAATCAATCCTTTAAGTGATGAATTGAAACAACTTTCTGATAAAGGATAAGATCAAATGATGAGATTATCCTCTGATGATACTTTGATTTCTTAAAAGTTTGCTGTTAAGCAATTTACTCGTGCTCTGATACCATGAAAGATTTTGAGATGAAGAAATATTTTCTTTTTGGTGGATTTGATAGATGAAAGAAATATGCAAAGGAAATTTTATTATCAACTGAATGCTTTTACAGTGAACGAAAGACAGTTTATATACAAGAGCTTGCAGTTCTATCCTATTGGGCTTTAGCCCACAAGACAAAAAATAAAATAAAGAGGCTTGAACGGTGCAGATCAAACAAATAGAATCTGAAGGCTGGAATGAAGCAACACTTCAATATATCAGATCTGAAGGAAGGGTTTTCTCATTTATACTGTAGCATTAGCTGCCTCTTCAACATTTTCGTTATTTTGTGAAGTAGTGGTTTTTCCTCCGAGTTTACTAAAGTAATCTTCTATTTCGAACAAAAATTAAGTGAGAACAGCGAATTTCTGAGCTGTGTTCCTAGGCATACTTATTTTCTGCTACTTAAGCAATATTCTTTATACCTATCAAGTAAGAGACTAAATGCTTAGGAGCCACAAAAGTCCTGAACTTTCTTTGGTAAATAAGATGATATTTTATCTAACTCGAGCACTACGAATATTCAATTGATTATAGTACAAAAAATACTATCGGTATGAAGAAAAATATTGCAAATATATTGTTTTCCAATGTAATAAGATAAACAAAACATGCAGACTTGGTCACCGATTGGTAGCATGGAAGTGTTAATAGAGACACCATTGAGTATTACATGTAAACCAACCAATCTTTTTTCTGATGTATGTAGGTCTGTTCACAATATTAATATTATGATTATTTTTCAAGGCCGCGTATTTAGTATTTTATTTGTTTTGCATCTAAATTGGACCCTGCATATGATTTAAAAAATGTTTATAGTTTATGAACTATTGTGCTTAAAATACAACTAATATGTGATACGTTTAATGAATTGTGGAAAAATATAAAGTAAGCTTTAAATTGCAAAATATATAATTTCATGAAGTTGCGAATATCAAATGAGTAATAACCGAACATCACAATGAATTTAATAATAAACAAGGCGATGAAGTATTACAACCAGACCAATGCAAGACAAGCATGCATGTTCAGGGACAGGGACAGCAACAGACGAGCATGAAAAAGGCCAGGTAGATGTTTTTTCCTTCTAAGGTTGTTGTTGTTGTTATGTTGGTTAGGCTTGGATGAAAAAGTGCAAAAGGATAAGGAGCGTAATGCAAACTTGAGTCCAAAAAAAGGGCAAGGCAACGACCAACCCATTGAACATTCAAGACAACAAAGCAAAAGATGGATCAAGGCATGCACCAATAGAAACAAAGCACTCAAGGCCGCAAGTATGAGGCTAGAAAAGAAATGCACGATAATGAACTTAAGGTAGTGAGTTAATCATCAAATCAAATGCACCTAGATCAATCCCTGAACAGTGGCAATGTACAACCAAGACCAGGCATGAACAAGGTCTTGGATGAACAATCAAAACCACATGAAAAGGATGCAGCCATAAAAGTGCACATATGTAGGCAAAAGGAATGACCAATGCACAAGCAAGAAAAATAAAAGCTAGTATTAGTGTGTGAGCAAGGTAAAAGTGGTGCACACATGAATGGTCGGTGCACATATATAATATGCAAGCTACAGCAGATCAACACGGACAAGAGCAACATAACATAAGAAGGAATACAATGCAAGCAAAACAGACATAGCACACAAAGCAATAGGGACCTAACACCAACACAAAAAATCAAGCAAATCAGAACTACAAGTGTACAAAGTAGCAACTCAATCAACAAGGACCAACATGATCGGACATGGACATTGTATGTGTACCTAAGTTCAGAGCAGGTTAGAAATACAAGTACACATGGTCGAACCATAAGAGGTTCTAAATAATACAGGGCAAAATAACTCAAGCAACAGAGATGCAATCACAATGAAGCACTGGTAAAATGGCTACAAACATGATCACATTGACTTGTACATATATGCATATATGTAGGCATATAGGACAAACAGCCAAGGTTAATCAAGAGCGGTGGAACAGCAAAGTAAAATAAATTCACACAAAGCTCAGATCAACCCAGATGGACTCTGAACAAAAGTATACATATATTTCAATGTAATAGTGACCATATAACAGCCGACCGAGGGTAACAGAAATGGATTGAACATAAAAGGAAGCTAAATAAGGTGCAACAATTCATCAAAGAACAAAGTTAGAAGTATTCAACTAAAGGCGTTCAGTTTATCGGAAAGACTAAAGTAAAGACCGAGATCAAAAAGTCAGAATATCATTCGAGCATAGAGTTCATTGGAAAATATCAAAATCAAGCGTCAAATTAGTTCTAAGCATATACGAATAAAAGTAGCGATATATATCATAAAGTAAAAGTCAGAAATCATCTAAGGCATTCAATTATAAATTCACAACCGAGATTCAAAAACCTAAGGCATTCAAACAGACATGATATTATTAATTCAAAAAAGACACGGGCATGATAACAGACCCAGAATCACAAAATGGATGCTCCAAAATCACATACTCATACCAATAATGGTTTTATGATGACCCAGAATTTTGGGCAATATCAATTTAATAATCTGCATTAAAAATTTGATAATCTTTGTTAATAAAATTTGAATTAATTTAATAATCTTCTTTTAATAAATATTTAATTGATGAATTTTGTCTTTTAAAAGTTAATAAATTGTTTTTTATTTATAATGTATATATTTTTATACATTGTAAATAGATAATCTTTGGTTTGAATTTGATAAATGAATAAATCTTGTTTTCAAATTCTAATATATATTTTGATAATTTAGAAATTTTGATTTAAATTAATATTAATCTTTTCAAAGCTATTTAATAAATAACTATATGGTTTGTTAATACTTCAGATAAATGTTATTTGTTTAAAATTTTATCTTAGCTTAAGTTTAAATTCAAATAAAAGGTTTGTTTTATTTCTTTTTAAATATTACTTGATATATATGATTTAAAAATAGAAGTAAAAATGCAATATAGCATATGATATATTAATTCATTTAATAATAGGAGTAATTTATAATCTCTTTTATAAATTATTTAAAATTGTCAAATTTGTTATTTTCAAATAATATTTATAATACTTAGTTTTTATAAACATAAATAGATTTTATAGAAATAGAATTGTTATTTTTAAAATTGAATTAGTGCTATATATGTATATATATAACTTGATATCTTAAATTGGATTTTCATAATTTAATTTGAATTCGAATTAATTTTGAAATTCAAAAAAATAGATATTTTGAAATATTTGAATTAAAGATATTTGCATAAGCTTTAATTTATAAATATAATTGATTTTATTTTCCTTGAAATTATATATATATATATATATATATATATATATATATAAGTACTTATAAACTAATAAATTAATATAAAAGCTTTCATGTAAACATTTAATATAAAAAGAAAATAAAACAAAGACACGTGTTAATATATTAAGTAATCTAATAGCATGTGTTAGCTAATCAATTTAGGTATATGACAAGTTTCATTTAATTTCCATTTTTCATTTTCTTTTATTTTGTTAAATCAAATTTCATCCCTTATAAACATATTCTTTTCCCCTTCATTCTCCTTTTCTATCTTTCAAAATCAAAAGCTAAGTGAAATAAAGAAAACAAATCTGAAAACTCAAAGCCATCTAAAAAAAATATGTAATATCATTTGCAAATCAAAACAAGTTCAAACAAATGCCTGCATTTTCCTCAAATCAGAAATGCAAGCATTCTTTCAAACTATAATACAATTGCAAAATCAAATTCAACATCCTGAATTCATTTTCAAAGTTTCAGATCCAAAAAAATCTGTTAATCAAAACCTGATACATTTCCAAGTATTAAAATCTTTAGCCTGTAATTCATTTTTCCATTGCAAAAGCAAGCCAGAAGTATAAATCACAAATCTGTCATCCTCAAATCAAAGCCTGCATTTCTTTTCAAATCTGGAAGCCTGCATGCAAGTGCAAATTTGTAAATCAAAGCATTTCAGTTTCAATAGCAAGTTTTTTTCAGCATTCAAGTCTAAAGTTTGAAAAGAAATGGCAATACAAGTTTCCAGTTGTAAAGACAATTCAAGCATTCAAAATCTAATTGCTCTGTTCTTCATTTGAACAAGTGAGTAACATCTTTTCTAAAGTTTAAATATAAATCTGGTTGCAGGTTGAGATATGGAATGATTGAGTTTTTGTGTGAATATGTATTGTAAAGTTCATGCATGTATATATGAATGAATAAATGTGTGTGCATGATGTTGTATTTAGGTGTTATCCTGGTTTTTTGCTGTTTTCCAGTCCCAAGAATTGTTCATAATTCATTATCCCTTAATCCAATCCTTCTTAGGGTTTAAGATTCAAACATAAATTGTTTGTCTTATCATTGATCGAAGTTTAAAATTTTGTTTAAGTTAAAACAACTTGGTAATGTCTTTGGAAATCAAGAAAACTGACTAAACTTAAAATAAAGTCAAAATACAAACTTCTTAATTTATAAATTCAGAAGTGTAAACTAAATTCTTATCCTTCAACATGATTTTTAAAGATAAAATCATAATTTTTAGATTAAGGATGGAAGAGCAATTTGGGTTTGACTAAATTTCTTGGTTTTGGTGATCTCTGATGATCCACTGGCCTGTAGAGGTTGGGGTCTTTCTTTATGGTGGAGGAATGATCGGATAATCATGGAAAAATATTGGATTGGTGAGCTAAGCTTGGTGGCGGTGGTGGGCCAGTGAAGTTGTAAACCTAGTTTAAACAGGTTGGATAATTTGGGTCGAGGTGATGGCTCTGGTTGATCGAGTGTAACGGGTCTTTGGAAAATGGAAAAGTGGTTGTTGACGAAGTCGTGACCGAAGGGGTAGGCATTTTGGTGGTCGGAGGATCGTGGATGGTGGTGTTCCAGGTTTTGGTTCATGTTCCAGTTTTGGGTTCATATATTCGATTTTGATTTCGAGTGGATGGTGAAGTTCTGATGGTCGGGGTATGGGTCGTGGATGATCGTTGACTTGCTCGATGATTTGGTGATGATCATAGATGGTCAGAGGCACCGTGCATGTGCACGGTGCACTTGTTTTCTGGTGATCTGAGTTTTGTTTAGCCTGGTTGTAGAAGGGATCTGTATTTGAGTTTTACTCGAGTGGATTTAGGGAATAGCTCGAAGCATTGGGGTGATTGACTCGAAGTCATTATAGGTCTAGCTCGAGTCATTTTAAGATTACAAGTTTTTAAAAAAACCTGACAGTGTTTTAAGATTTTGAAATTTAAACTAAATTTAAAAATGAAAAGTAAGTTTTAATCAAAGTTTTGAAGCAAGTTTAAAGTGCGGATTCAAAATGAATTTTAATCCTAGTTTTTAAATAAATAAGTTTTATAAAAATGAAATGTTTTAACAACTTAAAATTGTTAAAGTATGTTTTAAAATGATTTTAAAATCTGAAAATAAAGATTTAAACAGAGTTTTAAATATAAGTTTAAATTAGGATTCAAGTTTATTTTGAATCCTAGATTTGAAATAAAATAAAGTTTTTGAATTTAAAATGTTTTAAAATAACTTTGAATATTTAAAGTGTACTTTAAATTGATTTAAATTTAAATTGAATGTGGTCTTAAAACTCTTCTAAATTCCCTTTGGAAGATAAGTATTTCTTTAACATGTAATACAAAAGGTTTTTGAATTGTTTTAAAAACTTTGTTAAAGTTAAAATTATAGTCATTTTAAATCTTAAATTTAAAATGGAATTTAAAAGTAAATTTAAATAAATTGTTTTTAAATGCTTTTGTTAATGGTAATTTAATCATTAATAGGAAAATGTTTCATATTAAAAGGTTAATTAAGATCTAATAATTTAGGATAATTAAATTATTAAGGTAATTAAGATGGATAATTAATTAATTTAATTAATTTATGATTTGGAATTAATTAATCAAGTAATTAAAGATTAATTAAGTTACAGTTAACACTTAATTAATTAAATATTTAGAGATTAATTATGGGTTATTCAAGATAAATTAATTTGTAATTAATAATGATTAATGTAAGTTTAATTACTAAAGAAAAGTAATTAAATAATTGTTAATAGTTAATGCAGGTCATTAACTAAGGATATTAATGATTAATTAATGTGATTAATTTTAATAATTAATTACATTAATTAATTAAAGATAATCATTTGTGAAATTTTTTAAGTGAAATTACTTAATGGAAGTAATTAAGAAATTAATTACTAATTGTAATTAATTAAGTTTAATTTGATTTGTGTAAGTTAATTAATTCAGTTTAATTAATTTAAGATAATCACTGGATGATTTGATAAGTAATTACTTAATGTAATTAATGAAGTATAATTACTTAGTGAAGTAATTAAGATGGGTAATTACTAGATGTAATTAATTGAAGTATGGAAGTAATTTGGGTTAATTACTGTGTATAATTAATTGAAGGATGATTAATTAATGGGAAAGATTTGGGATTAATTACCTTGTGCATTAATATGAAGGATAATTACTTAGTGAAAGCAATTAATAATTAATTACTTGGTGTAATTAATTTAAGAATTTATAGATAATATTGTTTGAAGATAATTAAGAGATGTAATTAATTAAGGGCAATTAGTTACTTACTTAGATTAATCTAGGGTGACTAATAAATATAATTAATTGAAGATTAATTATTAATGATAATTAATTAAGGAGTAATTAATTTATTTAATGAAATAATTAAGGGTAGTTAATTATTGTTTGGGATTAATCAAGGGTGAGTAATAATTATGGTTAATAATTAAAGAAGTAATTATGGATCAATAATTAATAAAATTAATGATGTAATTAAGGGTTGATTTATTAAAATTAATTAATCAATAATAGGTGATCATGAAGTAATTAATTAATTATAATTAATTAAGGACTAATGTAATTAATTACAATTAACTAATTAATGAAGTAATTAAGGTTAATTACTATATTTGATTAAGGATAATTAATTAGTGAAATTAATTAAAGGATAATTACTTGAATGTAATTATAAGATAATTAATCAAGGGGGGATTAATTAAGATGGAAATTAGAGAATGATTAATTGATTAGTTTGTAATTAATTAATGGTTAAGTATGCAAGATTTATGTAATGAAGTAATTAATTTAATTTATTTTAAATTAATTAGAGATGCAAGTAATTGATTTAATTCATTTTAAATTAATTATAGAATAGTGATTAATAAATCATTGCTTATGGATGCTGATTGATATTAGATGCCTTGAGTGGTTTGAGATCTCAGATATGAGATAAGTAATGCTGCATGATATGGATGCTTGGTTGAAGTGTGATGATAATGTGGATTATCTGTTTATGATGATAATGTGAATTATCTGTTTGTGATGATAATGTGGATTATCTATTGTGATATGTGAATTATCTATCTGTGTGCATATAGATAATTGAATTGAATTGTTTTAACTTTAAAACAACTTGGACCTAAAAGATGAGATCGGGATCGGGTTTTCTATATTACAGCATAATAGGGGGTTCTCGCTTTGCGTTTGGTGGCGAACGAGAGACTCTTACCCCTACATATCCTTTTGAGTGGGTTGGTTTGCTAGGTGCTTACAGTCGAGAGGCTGGCAGTAAAAGCAATTATGATGGGTTGATTCGAAATGGTATTTGAATCCTAGTTTTTAAATAAATAAGATTTATAAAAATGAAATGTTTTAACAACTTAAATTTTTTAAAGTAAGTTTTAAAATGATTTTAAAATCTGAAATTAAAGATTTGAACAGAGTTTTAAATCTAAGTTTAAATTAGGATTCAAGTTTATTTTGAATCCTAGATTTGAAATAAAATAAAGTTTTTGAATTTAAAATATTTTACAACAACTTTGAATATTTAAAGTGTACTTTAAATTGATTTAAATTTAAATTGAATGTGGTTTTAAAACTCTTTTAAATTCCCTTTAGAAGATAAGTATTTCTTTAACATGTAATACGGAAGGTTTTTGAATTGTTTTAAAAACTTTGTTAAAGTTAAAATTGTATTCATTTTAAATCTTAAAATGGGATTTAAAAGTAAATTTAAATAAATTGTTTTTAAATGCTTTTGTTAATGGTAATTTAATCATTAATAGGAAATGTTTTATATTAAAAAGTTAATTAAGATCTAATAATTTAGGATAATTAAATTATTGAGGTAATTAAGATGGATAATTAATTAATTTAATTAATTTATGATTTGGAATTAATTAATCAAGTAATTAAAGATCAATTAAGCTACAGTTAACACTTAATTAATTAAATATTTGGAGATTAATTATGGGTTATTAAAGATAAATTAATTTGTAATTAATATTGATTAATGTAAGTTTAATTACTTAAGAATTGTTAATAGTTAATGAAGGACATTAACTAAGGATTATTAAATAATTAATTAATGTGATTAATTTTAATAATTAATTAGATTAATTAATTAAAGATAATCATTTGTGAAATTGTTTAAGTGAAATTACTTAAGGGAAGTAATTAAGAAATTAACTGCTAATTGTAATTAATTTAATTTGTGTAAGTTAATTAATTAAGTTTAATTAATTTAAGATAATCACTGGATGATTTGATAAGTAATTACTTAATGTAATTAATGAAGTATAATTACTTAGTGAAGTAATTAAGATGGATAATTACTGGATGTAATTAATTGAAGTATGGAAGTAATCTGGGTTAGTTACTTTGTGTAATTAATTGAAGGATGATTAGTTAATGGGAAAGATTTGGGATTAATTACCTCATGTAATTAATATGAAGGATAATTACTTAGTGAAAGCAATTAATAATTAATTACTTAGTGTAATTAATTTAAGAATTGATTGATAATATTGTTTGAAGATAATTAAGAGAGGTAATTAATTAAGGGTAACTAATTACTTAATAAAATTAATATAGGGTGATTAATAAATAAAATTAGTTAAAGATTAATTATTAATGATAATTAATTAAGGATTAATTAATTTATTTAATGAAATAATTAAGGGTAGTTAATTATTGTTTGGGATTAATCAAGAGTGATTAATAATTATAGTTAATAATTAAAGAAGTAATTAAGGATCATTGATTAATATAATTAATGATGTAATTAAGGGTTGATTAATTAAAGTTAATTAATCAATAATAGGTGATCATGAAGTAATTAATTAATTATAATTAATTAAGGACTAATATAATTAATTATAATTAATTAATAAATGAAGTAATTAAGGTTAATTACAGTATTTGATTAAGGATAATTAATTCGTGAAATTAATTAAAGGATAATTACTTGAATGTAATTATAAAATAATTAATCAAGGGGGATTAATTAAGATGGAAATTAGAGAATGATTAATTGATTAATCTGTAATTAATTAATGGTTAACTAAGCAAGGTTTTCGTAATGAAGTATTTAATTTATTTCAAATTAGTTAGAGATCCAAGTAATTGATTTAATTCATTTTAAATTAATTATAGAATGGTGGTTAATAAATCATTGTTATGGATGCTGATTGATATTAGATGCCTTGAATGGTTTGAGATCTCAGATATGAGATATGTAATGCTGTGTGATATGGATGCTTTGGTTGAAATGTGATGATAATGTGGATTATTTGTTTATGATGATATTGTGAATTATCTGTTTGTGATGATAATGTGGATTATCTATTGTGATATGTCAATTATCTATCTGTGCGCATATAGATAATAGAATTGAATTGTTTTAACTTTAAAACAAATTGGACCTAAAAGATGGCATTTGGATATCGATGAGACCGGGATTGAGTTTTCTATATTACAGCATGATAGGGGGTTCTCGCTTTGCGTTTGGTAGCGAACGAGAGACTCTTACCCATACATGTCCCTTTGAGTGGGTTGGTTTGCTAAGTGCTTACAGTCGAGAGGCTGGCCGTAAAAGCAAATCCGAGGTATCACTGTGAGCCACGGCGGGACTGGAATGGTTGACAAGCCTACCAGTCGAGTGAGCCACTATCGATGGTTGAAAAGCTAGACCGTCATAGTTTGGTATCAGAGCGCCAGGTTGAGTGAATACCTAGGCTTGGGGGTGATTTCTTTCTTGAGAGAGCATATTTGTAATTTTTATATATTTATTTCTACCTATTTATTGGGTTACCTGCTCGGGTTTTCCAATATAAATTATAAAGGTAGATGAGGTAGTGGAGTGTGTAACACGACTATTACCAATGGTTGGAGTCCAAATGTTGGGGTTGGAAGTGTATCTGTCGAGACTGTAGATCTAATACCGTCTCATGTGAGCTTTGCTGTGGTGAGAGGATTTCACGATCTCTGAAGGAAACCTTTTAAAGGTTCGGAGTCTATCTTTGAAGTTGGATGACTAAAGTTTGAATCTGTCGGTTAGGCAGAAGCGAGTGATGGTATCTTGGCTACCTCAGGAAGTAGTAGCTGCGTGATGAGACGCAGTGATTATGGATGCGTCCAAAGATGTTTCTTTGGAACAAGTTATGGAATTGTGTCTGCTTCGGTGTTGAGGCTTGGTTCAGCTGGGTGTTTGTGTTTGGTTTTGAGGCCCGAGTTTCTCGAGGAGCTTTGGGTAGTAAGTCTTTGGCATTAGTGGTGTTTGCACCAAAATTGGTCACAACACTCTTCGAGAGTTGTTGAAGAGATAATAATGAAGAATGTAAATTCAAAACGTATATTATCTAACAAAAACTCCAATCAACAGTAAAGTAAATGCGTAGACAAGCGATTTATAGTGATTCGGCGTGTTGACTACGTCCACTGTGAAGTTTTTTGCAGTTTTATTGATTATCTTTCAATGATTACAAGTTGTTACAGCGATCAACAGCAAGTTACAACTGGAAATTCGAAATCAACAGCGCAGTTATGATGTAGGATGATGAAGATCTCGATCCGGCAGAGTCTGGGCGCTTGAGAGTCGAAAAATCCTTTTTCTGTTGGCTCTGGGGCTCTATTTATAGGCGTAGGTTGCTGATATTTCGCTGAAAACTCGGGAGACCACTTCTGGCACGTGAGGGGGACCACGCGCCTGGCCTCAGGAATTTTGGGCCCACTTTGGGATCGATTCGAACTCCATTCGAATCGATCAGAAAATCATCCAATCGAGGTGAAATTTGGTGTGGACATTCTTCTACATGTATGCAAGCTTCTGTGAAAATTTCGTGGCATTTGGGTCAGTAGATTGAGAGATATGATGGATACGAGATGACGTTCTTCATGCAGCTGTTTGGTTCGAAACCATCCCTTCGAATCGATGGTGGCACGCGCCTCTGTGACAACATGGAGCGCAAACCTCGAATCGATCCGGTCTTCACTCCGAGTTGACCGCGTCGACTCCATATATCTCGGCGCGTTCGTACCAATGAATGACACGTCACCATGGCTAGTTGACTTGGTGGATTCGAACAAAGCTTCATTGATGGGTTCGAACAAGGCTTCATTAATGGGTTTGAACAAGGTTTCATTGAAGGGTTCGAACAAGGCTTCATTGATGGAGTCGAACGACCGATGCTTGATGGATACGAACTAGCCTTTCTCTGATGGATACGAGCTTTGTAACTTCTTCATGGATACGAAGTTAATTGATGCGAACTTGAACCCTTCGATGGCTTCGAAGGACGATGACCTGATGGATACGAAGCAAACACTGGCTGATGGATACGAGGTCCATCGATACGAACTCGATGGATTCGAAGTTGATGGAGTCGAATCCGAGGCACTTCGATGGATTCGAAGTAGATCGATACGAAGTTGATCGGTTCGAAACAGTGTTCGGTGATGGATTCGAAATCTAGGTTTTCCCTTCAAATTGAATCGATCATAACTCGAGCGTATGAACTCGGATTAACTTGAAATTTGAGATACGGACTTCTATGATCTTTCTTGTCATGTCCTATCAATTGTAGCTCAATCTGGACTCGGGCAAAATTCAGCGATATCCATGGTGAAACGAAGTATGACCAATCTCTGAGATGAACTTTCCTTTGTCTTCGATCGATCTTTTGGTATCACGGCTTTGCCAAAAAGCGGGATAACATTTGCCCCCCAAAGTACGTTTTGTGGAAACATGACGTGCTTTGAATAGCTGCAATTTCTTTCTGAATAATCATTGTTCTCTTTTGTTGAGACTCGTACTCTGTATTGCTGTATCCTTGCGTTGATATGATTGAATGCTGTATAATAGTGCTTAGCCGTTGGCTGTTGCATTCATAACAAGATGAGTATTCGATCCCTGTAAATGTTTAAAATCGAATGTTAGTCCGATATATATGCACATATGTTAGTTTGACCCTTGTTAACGTCGCGCGTCCACGAGTCGTTGTCAGTTTTGTTTGCTATTGAATTTCGTATCGATTCTCTCCTAAACCGATTTGGAAATTTGAGTTGAGACAACGCTTGATGGTTGTTTTGAAAAGCCCCTTCGCATCGATCCTCTCCTGAACTGATATAGAAGGTTGAAGGAATCGAATTTATGTTGCATCGATGGATACGAGATCAACATTCGTATCGATGGCTTGGATGAGTACGAATCAGCCATTCGTACCGATGAGAAGGGATGGATACGAAATCATCGTTCGTAGCGATAGGAAATGATGGATACGAAATCGTCGTTCGTATCTATAGGAAATGATGGACACGAAATCGTCGTTCGTATCGATAGGAAATGATGAATACGAAATCGTCGTTCGTGTCAGTAGGTTGTGGATGGAGTTGTGAAATTGTTTATGCGAACGAAGGCTTCGAGTCGATGTGCTCACTGTTTGTTTCGCATCGATGGAGCTCAATGTCCACTGTATAGCCTTGGTTGTATTCTTCGTACCGATGAAGTGTGAGGTTAACTTCGCATCGATAAGACCTTAGGCAAATGGGTTCGAATGGAGATTTCGAACCGTTAGGTGTTTTGACTGGTTGGGACCGGTCAAGTTTACTGGGAGGCGAATCGTCCCGGTTACTTTCAAGGTTCTATATAAATAGCAGGGGATTTTCCATTTTTTCACTTTTTCACCGTTCACCGTTGCCTTGTGTTTACTGTGCTTTTGTAACAAACGGGAATTTTCGACTTTCGAAAATTCAACATCGATACTCACTTTATCGACTGCCGAGAAATCGAAGGCCGAAAACCCGAAATGTTATGGTTTTAAGAAAAAGAATTTAAGAAAAGAAAAAGAGAGGAGGAGAGATAAGAAGGTAGAAAATAGAGAGGAAAGAAAATAGAAATTAGAGAAAATAGAAAATGGAGGGAAAAGAAAAATAGAAAATAGAACGGAACAGAAAACAACAGAACAACATCAGAATCTCACAATTCGCAGCGGAACAACATATAATAATAAATGAATAATCTTTAAACAAAGAACTATATCAGTTATTACATTTTATACATTACATTACATCATCATCATCAGAGTGTACAACAACAACAAACAACAACAAACAGTGCAGCGGAAAAAGAAATACTATATAAACTAGTAATACGCCATGCCATCCAGCTTGCCTCCAGCAATTCTAGAATATCCAGAATATCCTGATAAACCTAACTCTTAACTGCCCGTGTGGAAATTGGTGGGCACCCAGAGTTTAGGAAGGAAAACAATAAACTCCGAGTCAGTCATGTGACTGGTGTGAGAACTCAAAACAGTTTATTTATCTTTAAAATCAAAATAGAAGAATATTTTTAAAGTCAATTCGCAATGCTTTTAAAAATGAGACTACCATAAGGCCTCCCGCACACACACACAATGCAAACGCAGAATCGGAGGAGATTTCTCCTTATGATAGTCAAAGATGCTTGATACGCATTTAAAATAACATTTGATATTATTACTAGTGCATAGTGTAGGAAAAATTCATTTCGAAAGTAGAATATAAATCTTAGCCAACATACGACCATTATCGTATGCCTACTATAGCTAACTATGTTCAATAGCAGGTTACCGCCACATTCCATAGCAGGTTATACAACTAAAACCGTACAAGTCTCGTATTGTTTCTTTGGATTTCCAACGAATGATCAGGCAAAGGAACTTCCCATTGCCACATGAGAATGCCTCTGGATGGACATCCCCGAGAACCAAACCGGATCTCTACCAACACAAGGCCGGGTTACCCCTAACTGAGTAACAACTGACCGAATATGCCATCCCCCGGTCCTTTGGGACCTTTTCACCGAGCGCTCGTAATCAATTCACACAATCATAACAAAGTGATTTCAACATGAGTAAGTATCTGGGCTCCATACCATGATACCACCCTTTTCCAGAAGGAAATGCACACATCCTAAAGGGCGCTACCCTTCATAACCTTGCCGCATCTTTCCTGTTTTGACCATTCACGGGGTGTGAGGCTCGACGAAGTCACGTCCACAAAAACATACTTTATACAAAAGCCATGCTTTGGGTCACAAATGATCATAGAAATGATCACAAAGATAGACGATCAAATAAACGATCCTATCACAAATAATCAACACAATGATAATTTCACAGCAACACTCAGCATGTCACATTACCAAAATGGGAATATATCGCTGATAACTTCAACTATATAACCTCTGAGCTCGTACGTCTCAGAGAAGGGTGTTAAGCTAAAAGAATAAATTCTTCGCCACCAATAGAAATATATTTGAAAGAAATCTGCTTTATATCTCAATTTGTAATGTCAGACATACAATCCATACAAGTCTGTTCCGGGCTCGAACAAAACCGAAGGCACTTACAAAGAAGTCCTTGCAATCCGGATATTCACAATCCTGATCGGATTCACCATCACATACGGAGGACTCAATACCGTAGCTACTCGGTGCAGAGTCAATCGACAGGTCATCCTATCGCTTTCGCAAATACCGGGTCTTCAACACCGATCTTCAAATGCAATTCACAACGACGTATCACATATTCGGAATGGGTTATACGACCCCATGGTCCTTTCCCGGTTAACCCGAATAGTGAGCGCTTATTCAAAAATAAGTGTGGCTTTTAAATTCAAACAAATCACATCAATTACCCATTCAAAGGGAAATATTGATAGTCGGTTATTGAACTATCAATGGATATGCACACATCACCAGTTTCCAAATAATTTTTCAAATTATTTATTTCACCAAATATCTTTACAAGATATATTATTTCAATATGTCAAAAATAAATCAATATTTATTTTTAAACAAATTCTTCTTTTCATTTATAAATTGCATAATGAATTTATAATCCAAAATATCTATGAATATTCGATTTCAATTATTCATTTCAATTTATCTTCAAAAAGATAAATTCTCAAAATATTCACTTTATATTGGAAAACATTTCCATACTTATTTATTCATAAGTAATTCACAGATTTTATTTATTTTCAACACTTAGAAAACATTCAATATACTTCAATCGAAATTAAGTATATATTTCATTCTTTAAGGAAATCATTCTCTTAAACATATTTATTTGGGCCAAAACGAATGTTGCGTAAAACATTGTTACGACAACCCAAAATCACTAGTATAGGGATTCGAAATTAAAATAGATATATAATTCCCAATACTATACAAAACATTTCCTTTCAGAAATCATTTACTATAACAACAGTGTTATAGTCCACCATTTCCTTCTATTTCTCGAAAACGTCTATTCCAACAATAGATGTTGAAATCTATGGTTTCGAATCTCAACACATTTTAAAACATCGTTAGATCGTTTTAATTCTGTTTAAAATATCACGTTCTAAACATTTTCTTTAGCATATTATTCACTATTTAAAAACGTGAATATACTCCATTAACAATTTCATCCTTTTATTCCTTTTAAATTCAAAGGATTATTCACATTCAAAAATGTGAATATAACTCCATTAACAATTTCATCCTTTTATTCCTTTTAAATTCAAAGGATTATTCACATTCAAAAATGTGAATATAACTCCATTAATAGGTTTCAACAATTTTCTTATCAAAATAAGTCATTTGCGAATTTATAAAACAACGTTTATAAATTCCATTTCTATTTATTTATAAAAACTTCCTTTTTATAAATTCTTTTATTCACCTATTCGATTTATAACTCAATTATAAACTAAAGGTTCACATTATAAGTTAAATGCTTATAAAGCGATTATTTTACAAAATCGTTCTTTTAAAGACTTTCCAAATCATAAACCTTATAACTTATAAGATTCATTTATTTAACCAAATCTATTCTTCAAATAACTTCACAAATTTATAAATCTTACTATTTATAAATTTCATTTATAACTTCACCATTTTTAATTTTATAAATTCCATTCATTTACAAAATTCATTTTCACTTCATTCAAACACTTATAAAAATTCATTTTATAATGTCAATATTCCAATTTATGAATATCCATTTATAAATCTCTTAATATAAATCAATTTATATTATTCTTTAAAACGTCTTTAATCTCCTTTATTATTTCACCATTTTGATTCATAAAATAATTAAATTTTATAAATCCTATATTTAAACTTTTCACAATAAGTTCTAAAATCCCGATTTAACTACTTTATAAAATTATTAGCATCGTATTCTCAAAAATCAGTTTTTTTACTATATTTCTCAAAAATCATAATTTTTATAACATTAAAATTATAACGTTCATTTATTTAAAATGGATCGATTCCAAATATATAGTATATTTTCACAATAAGTTCCAAAAATATTTTATAAACGTATAGTTTCAAAAATCACTTTAAAATCATTTTAAAATCCCAAAATCTGGGTCCAATGATGCTACACACCAAATAGTCAATCACGACAACAACGATATCATATATCGTATATGATAATCAACGAATATCAAAATATCTGAAATCAAATAAATACTATTGAGGAATCCAGTTGGATCCCTCCAACCTGTTTTCCTGCATCCACAAACATTAGCACAATACCAATTTCGCTCCAGTACGAAATTATCGCGGTATATGGGATTTAAATATTATCCGCTTAATAGACGGCGCAATAGGGTCTCATCCGCTAAACAAAAAATGCGGGAAATCAACAACTGCAATATATACATATGCCAATATATATATATTGATATTATATATAATACCAATTTCACTGTTTATGAAATATTCGCGGTATATGTTTTTATTAAATAACATCCGCTTACTAACGGCGTATAATGTCTATTTTAACAATCAATAGATATCAATCAACATTCAAACATGCATTCAAATATTTTAAATCTAACTATTTGAAATAAAATCGAAACTGATTCGATTGAGTGAGAAGTTCTCACCATGATTTTAATTTCGTTTTAGCGGTTTATTTCGAATAAAATTAAACGCGCGTTTAATTTCACCCGAAATTCTCACTAACTCCAAACGACTCCAATCCAACTCCATCGCGTAGTGCTCGTTCATACGATTCCAACGCAACCGGTTTCGCGCGTTTTCGACCTCGTATGAAAAAGTTATGAATTTTTGAAGTTTGTACACGATTTATATAAACAATTTAAACTTAAATTTATAATAATTTTTAACCCCACCCTATTAACAGCCGCTCGATCCAGCACCTTTTCATCACAGCCCTCCATCCTTTATCCCTCTCCCTCACAAACGCACGCGACATCCTACAGTATACACCGAACCCATATTTGATTCTTAGGGTTTGAATTCAAGCCACCATCTCTCAACGAAACTTCGATCAGCTAGTTCCATTTCGAAGAGGTCGACAAGTACTGTACTCGGCTGCAGCACCTTGGAGTTCGGCCCCCACATGAGCATGGAATTGCGTGCGTAACCCCTTGAGAACGCGGCCATTTTTTCACCTCCATGCGACGCCAAACCTTATCATATCCGTATGGATCTCTAGATCTCATCGTCCTCTTCTATTCTCTAGTTGAAACCTAAGACTAATTGTTGATGGATTTGATGAAATTAAGGAAGAAAGAAAGGAGCTTTCTGGCCGTTCATAATAGGGTGGCAGCTGCGTTTAGTTAGGGTTAGGAAATTTTTTTTTTTTTAAAATTATGAAGGGTAGGGGGTATATTTATAGGAAAAATTCGGACACTATTCATCCGGAAATTCCGAACTCCGATTTACGCGCCGTAACCAGCGTTCCTAGGGTTTACCCCGCGTTCCGGACACAATGGAACATGTTTCGGAAGCTAATTCGGATATCTGTGCGAGTTATGGCAATAAACGTTCAATTTGAATTAAACCGATTTCTAGGCGTTTTAATTTGTAACGGACAAACGGTAAATCCAATCGACTTGAAATTTGAAACCTTACAATAATATCACATTACGGATCCGATGAAACTGGTTTCGTCGAAATCCGAGACTTTTTGAAAAATGGCTATTTTAACTCGCCAAATTTAAATTAAAAATAATTCGATGCGTTTCGAGCTGCCACGATCAAACGATAACTCCGATTGACACGAAAATTGAAATCCGGTAATAACTAACTATTACGGATCCAATGGAACTGGTTTCGTTCAATTCTGAGACTGTTCAAAAATTGACTATTTTCACTAGTCGATTTAAATATTAAAATATTCAATTTTCACAAATTAACTCTTAATTCGATTTTAAAAGTTCTAAAATATCATTCTAACTTCAACATGATAAAATAAAATTTTACAAATCATTTTCAATCATATTTAACTCGATTTTCAATTATTTCCATAATTTAACATATTAAATTATTGATTTAATTATTCAATTAAATTCAATAATTCAAAATAAAATTTATTCGACTTATAAATTCACTTATTAACATTTAAAATTAATTAAATATTCAAATTTTAAATTAATAAAAATTCTAGGTCGTTACAATCTTCCCCCCTTAAAAGAATTTCGTCCTCGAAATTATTAAGTAAGAAAAGTTACAGAATCTATTAATTTTCCAAAATTCATAATTAAACTTCTTACAATAACTTACTAAGTTTTCAAATCATACTTAGTTATCTTTTCAAAAACAACTACTATTGTTTAACTTTCAATTCCAAAACAAAGTTATAGTTTTCAAAATTTTCCCATTTTTTCAAATTTTTCTAACGCCTTAAATTTTCGGAAAAATTCGCCATAGTCTCCTTTGCGCGGCTCGATCCGAAAAAAAATGACAGTATATATATCACAAATATACATCTCATCAAGTAATGAGGCATCCCGCAGGGAAAAAAGTATAAAAGTACGGTATGTAATCCGAGATATGTACCTTATATTCTATTAGCAAGCATATACGGCTAATATAGCGCGAAAGCGAGCTCCAAATGCGAAGCAAACGCGATCCGCACCTACTAAACACTCAACAAACAACATGAGAACATGCATATATGATAATAGTATCGATATACAACATATAGCAACATATATCTCCATAACAACTATATATGCTAACATAGCAATGCATTCAATAGCAATATATATTCAACCATCAACCAACTATAATCCATAACTAATAATATTCATTCATATTCTCATTAATATTCAATGAAATGGTTTTTAATTTTTTAATCACATTTGATTCATTTACATTGGATTTTATCAACATTCATTCTCAATTAGCTTAGATTCACTAATTCATATTCAAGTTGGTTCACTTCCAAATCAAATTCACTTCTATTTAAATTGATTTACTTCACTTTCAAATTGAATTCAATTCTATTCAAATTTATTTACTTCTAATTTGAATTCAATTACATAGCTTTCAATTTCATTAATTCACTTTCATTAACACTTAATGAATTATATACAATCAATCAACAATCAAATAACAACCAAAGTACATTGATTACAACCAAATTCCTTTGCTTATATTAATTCAATTCGGTTTAACACCATCACTTTCAATTGGTTTAATCAAATTGATTTTCATTCAATCTTTCAACTTTTAATAACATTAGATTTTTAATGAATTAACACTTATATTCATTATTCCATATCAATTATTTACATTTAATTGATTTACATTCAATTCATTCATTCAATTCGATTCAATTCAATTTCTAAAGTTGAATTTCACTCACATAACTCAAGTTCATATCCATCACTTAACTTAATTAATTTAGTTTGATACCAATATCAACTTCATTCAACATCTCTTAAGTTATATTCCATTTAACTTTAAATTCACTTTTATTTACAACTCATATTCATAAATATATTCATATAGTTTCACTTCTCATATATATAAGTTTATTTCTCAATTGTAAATCACTTTAATTATAATTCAATTCTTATAATTCTTTTGCTTATACAATTATTCCTTTATTTAGATTATTCAAACAACCAAACATTCTACTTATATACACTTTAATAATTCTGAAAAAATTATTTCTTTATATATAAAATATAATCAAGGTAAAATTTATTTCATTTACCCAATTTAAAACAATATCGTGTCGGTTTATCTTGTTTAAGAGTTTTTCTACGATAGTTAGCTAGACTAGATCGACCGAAATCTATAAACAATCAACCGATAAGTCAACACAATATAAAACAATTTTTTATTCACTAACAAATACGCTCTCATAGCTATTATTACACTCAAACTCATTCTAGAGTACTACTGACTCTATCTCTAATGAGTAATACCCAACAGAACCATGGTTGTCGCTTAACCATATGCTCTGATACCAAATGTAACAAACGAGAATTTTCGACTTTCGAAAATTCAACATCGATACGCACTTTATCGACTGCCGAGAAATCGAAGGCCGAAAACCCGAAATGTTATGGTTTTAAGAAAAAGAATTTAAGAAAAGAAAAAGAGAGGAGGAGAGATAAGAAGGTAGAAAATAGAGAGGAAAGAAAATAGAAATTAGAGAAAATAGAAAATGGAGGGAAAAGAAAAATAGAAAATAGAACGGAACAGAAAACAACAGAACAACATCAGAATCTCACAATTCGCAGCGGAACAACATATAATAATAAATGAATAATCTTTAAACAAAGAACTATATCAGTTATTACATTTTATACATTACATCACATCATCATCATCAGAGTGTACAACAACAACAAACAACAACAAACAGTGCAGCGGAAAAAGAAATACTATATAAACTAGTAATACGCCATGCCATCCAGCTTGCCTCCAGCAATTCCAGAATATCCAGAATATCCTGATAAACCTAACTCTTAACTGCCCGTGTGGAAATTGGTGGGCACCCAGAGTTTAGGAAGGAAAACAATAAACTCCGAGTCAGTCATGTGACTGGTGTGAGAACTCAAAACAGTTTATTTATCTTTAAAATCAAAATAGAAGAATATTTTTAAAGTCAATTCGCAATGCTTTTAAAAATGAGACTACCATAAGGCCTCCCGTACACACACACAATGAAAACGCAGAATCGGAGGAGATTTCTCCTTATGATAGTCAAAGATGCTTGATACGCATTTAAAATAACATTTGATATTATTACTAGTGCATAGTGTAGGAAAAATTCATTTCGAAAGTAGAATATAAATCTTAGCCAACGTACGACCATTGTCGTATGCCTACTATAGCTAACTATGTTCAATAGCAGGTTACCGCCACATTCCATAGCAGGTTATACAACTAAAACCGTACAAGTCTCGTATTGTTTCTTTGGATTTCCAACGAATGATCAGGCTAAGGAACTTCCCATTGCCACATGAGAATGCCTCTGGATGGACATCCCCGAGAACCAAACCGGATCTCTACCAACACAAGGCCGGGTTACCCCTAACTGAGTAACAACTGACCGAATATGCCATCCCCCGGTCCTTTGGGACCTTTTCACCGAGCGCTCGTAATCAATTCACACAATCATTACAAAGTGTTTTCAACATGAGTAAGTATCTGGGCTCCATACCATGATACCACCCTTTTCCAGAAGGAAATGCACACATCCTAAAAGGCGCTACCCCTCATAACCTTGCCACATCTTTCCTGTTTTGACCATTCACGGGGTGTGAGGCTCGACGAAGTCACGTCCACAAAAACATACTTTATACAAAAGCCATGCTTTGGGTCACAAATGATCATAGAAATGATCACAAAGATAGACGATCAAATAAACGATCCTATCACAAATAATCAACACAATGATCATTTCACAGCAACACTCAGCATGTCACATTACCAAAATGGGAATATATCGCTGATAACTTCAACTATATAACCTCTGAGCTCGTACGTCTCAGAGAAGGGTGTTAAGCTAAAAGAATAAATTCTCCGCCACCAACAGAAATATATTTGAAAGAAATCTGCTTTATATCTCAATTTGTAATGTCAGACATACAATCCATACAAGTCTGTTCCGGGCTCGAACAAAACCGAAGGCACTTACAAAGAAGTCCTTGCAATCCGGATATTCACAATCCTGATCGGATTCACCATCACATATGGAGAACTCAATACCGTAGCTACTCGGTGCAGAGTCAATCGACAGGTCATCCTATCGCTTTCGCAAATACCGGGTCTTCAACACCGATCTTCAAATGCAATTCACAACGACGTATCACATATTCGGAATGGGTTATACGACCCCATGGTCCTTTCCCCGTTAACCCGAATAGTGAGCGCTTATTCAAAAATAAGTGTGGCTTTTAAATTCAAACAAATCACATCAATTACCCATTCAAAGGGAAATATTGATAGTCGGTTATTGAACTATCAATGGATATGCACACATCACCAGTTTCCAAATAATTTTTCAAATTATTTATTTCACCAAATATCTTTACAAGATATATTATTTCAATATGTCAAAAATAAATCAATATTTATTTTTAAACAAATTCTTCTTTTCATTTATAAATTCCATAATGAATTTATAATCCAAAATATCTATGAATATTCGATTTCAATTATTCATTTCAATTTATCTTCAAAAAGATAAATTCTCAAAATATTCACTTTATATTGGAAAACATTTCCATACTTATTTATTCATAAGTAATTCACAGATTTTATTTATTTTCAACACTTAGAAAACATTCAATATACTTCAATCGAAATTAAGTATATATTTCATTCTTTAAGGAAATCATTCTCTTAAACATATTTATTTGGGCCAAAACGAATGTTGCGTAAAACATTGTTACGACAACCCAAAATCACTAGTATAGGGATTCGAAATTAAAATAGATATATAATTCCCAATACTATACAAAACATTTCCTTTCGGAAATCATTTACTATAACAACAGTGTTATAGTCCACCATTTCCTTCTATTTCTCGAAAACGTCTATTCCAACAATAGATGTTGAAATCTATGGTTTCGAATCTCAACACATTTTAAAACATCGTTAGATCGTTTTAATTCTGTTTAAAATATCACGTTCTAAACATTTTCTTTAGCATATTATTCACTATTTAAAAACGTGAATATACTCCATTAACAATTTCATCCTTTTATTCCTTTTAAATTCAAAGGATTATTCACATTCAAAAATGTGAATATAACTCCATTAACAATTTCATCCTTTTATTCCTTTTAAATTCAAAGGATTATTCACATTCAAAAATGTGAATATAACTCCATTAATAGGTTTCAACAATTTTCTTATCAAAATAAGTCATTTGCGAATTTATAAAACAACGTTTATAAATTCCATTTCTATTTATTTATAAAAACTTCCTTTTTATAAATTCTTTTATTCACCTATTCGATTTATAACTCAATTATAAACTAAAGGTTCACATTATAAGTTAAATGCTTATAAAACGATTATTTTACAAAATCGTTCTTTTAAAGACTTTCCAAATCATAAACCTTATAACTTATAAGATTCATTTATTTAACCAAATCTATTCTTCAAATAACTTCACAAATTTATAAATCTTACTATTTATAAATTTCATTTATAACTTCACCATTTTTAATTTTATAAATTCCATTCATTTACAAAATTCATTTTCACTTCATTCAAACACTTATAAAAATTCATTTTATAATGTCAATATTCTAATTTATGAATATCCATTTATAAATCTCTTAATATAAATCAATTTATATTATTCTTTAAAACGTCTTTAATCTCCTTTATTATTTCACCATTTTGATTCATAGAATAATTAAATTTTATAAATCCTATATTTAAACTTTTCACAATAAGTTCTAAAATCCCGATTTGACTATTTTATAAAATTATTAGCATCGTATTCTCAAAAATCAGTTTTTTTACTATATTTCTCAAAAATCATAATTTTTATAACATTAAAATTATAACGTTCATTTATTTAAAATGGATCGATTCCAAATATATAGTATATTTTCACAATAAGTTCCAAAAATATTTTATAAACGTATACTTTCAAAAATCACTTTAAAATCATTTTAAAATCCCAAAATCTGGGTCCAATGATGCTACACACCAAATAGTCAATCACGACAACAACGATATCATATATCGTATATGATAATCAACGAATATCAAAATATCTAAAATCAAATAAATACTGTTGAGGAATCCAGTTGGATCCCTCCAACCTGTTTTCCTGCATCCACAAACATTAGCACAATACCAATTTCGCTCCAGTACGAAATTATCGCGGTATATGGGATTTAAATATTATCCGCTTAATAGACGGCGCAATAGGGTCTCATCCGCTAAACAAAAAATGCGGGAAATCAACAACTGCAATATATACATATGCCAATATATATATATTGATATTATATATAATACCAATTTCACTGTTTATGAAATATTCGCGGTATATGTTTTTATTAAATAACATCCGCTTACTAACGGCGTATAATGTCTATTTTAACAATCAATAGATATCAATCAACATTCAAACATGCATTCAAATATTTTAAATCTAACTATTTAAAATAAAATCGAAACTGATTCGATTGAGTGAGAAGTTCTCACCTTGATTTTAATTTCGTTTTAGCGGTTTATTTCGAATAAAATTAAACGCGCGTTTAATTTCACCCAAAATTCTCACTAACTCCAAACGACTCCAATCCAACTCCATCGTGTAGTGCTCGTCCATACGATTCCAACGCAACTGGTTTCGCGCGTTTTCGACCTCGTATGAAAAAGTTATGAATTTTTGAAGTTTGTACACGATTTATATAAACAATTTAAACTTAAATTTATAATAATTTTTAACCCCACCCTATTAACAGCCGCTCGATCCAGCACCTTTTCACCACAGCCCTCCATCCTTTATCCCTCTCCCTCACAAACGCACGCGACATCCTACAGTATACACCGAACCCATATTTGATTCTTAGGGTTTGAATTCAAGCCACCATCTCTCAACGAAACTTCGATCAGCTAGTTCCATTTCGAAGAGCTCGACAAGTACTGTACTCGGCTGCAGCACCTTGGAGTTCGGCCCCCACATGAGAATGGAATTGCGTGCGCAACCCCTTGAGAACGCGGCCATTTTGTCACCTCCACGCGACGCCAAACCTTATCATATCCGTATGGATCTCTAGATCTCATAGTCCTCTTCCATTCTCTAGTTGAAACCTAAGACTAATTGTTGATGGATTTGATGAAATTAAGGAAGAAAGAAAGGAGCTTTCTGGCCGTTCATAATAGGATGGCGGCTGCATTTAGTTAGGGTTAGGAATTTTTTTTTTTTTTTAAATTATGAAGGGTAGGGGGTATATTTATAGGAAAAATTCGGACACTATTCATCCGGAAATTCCGAACTCCGATTTACGCGCCGTAACCAGCGTTTCAAGGGTTTACCTCGCGTTCCGGACATAATGGAACAGGTTTCGGAAGGTAACTCGGACATCTGTGCGAGTTATGGCAATAAACATTCAATTTGAATTAAACCGATTTAAACCGATTTCTAGGCGTTTTAATTTGTAACGGACAAACGGTAAATCCAATCGACTTGAAATTTGAAACCTTACAATAATATCACATTACGGATCCGATGAAACTAGTTTCGTCGAAATACGAGACTTTTTGAAAAATGGCTATTTTAACTCGCCAAATTTAAATTAAAAATAATTCGATGCGTTTCGAGCTGCCACGATCAAACGATAACTCCGATTGACACGAAAATTGAAATCCGGTAATAACTAACTATTACGGATCCAATGGAACTGGTTTCGTTCAATTCTGAGACTGTTCAAAAATTGACTATTTTCATTAGTCGATTTAAATATTAAAATATTCAATTTTCACAAATTAACTCTTAATTCGATTTTAAAAGTTCTAAAATATCATTCTAACTTCAACATGATAAAATAAAATTTTACAAATCATTTTCAATCATATTTAACTCGATTTTCAATTATTTCCATAATTTAACATATTAAATTATTGATTTAATTATTCAATTAAATTCAATAATTCAAAATAAAATTTATTCGACTTATAAATTCACTTATTAACATTTAAAATTAATTAAATATTCAAATTTTAAATTAATAAAAATTCTGGGTCGTTACAGCTTTGCATCGACTCGAAGCTTCAGAGAGAAAAGCACTGTGTCACGTCTTCGAACCACTCAAGATCCAATCCTTTTAATTCCTCGAATCCCACACTCAAATTAGGTAATTAACCACGAATCCAAACGGCAAAGCTATTTCAGATCTACCTCTTCTTCATCGATTAACCACTCTGGTGATTGATAAAGCCAGATCTGGTTTAGGGGAGCTTCGAAACCATCTGGGGACTCGTGTTCGAATCGATGAGGGTGGCATCAATTTTTTTTTTTTGGATTTCGCATCGATCCCTAGGATGCCCTCATGGAGGTGATGCAGTTCGCACCGATTGACTATCGTGATGGGTCGCATCGATACGAAGTGATCGATTCGAGAAATAGCTATTGGTCGATTCGAAGTTCTTAACTTTACATCGATACGAATTACATCTTTATGACCGATACGAAAGGTATCGATTCGAACGTGATCGATGTTAAGTTGAGGTTTTCCTGATCGGTACGAACCAATTAACCAAGGATCGATTCGAAGTCTTCCTTCATTGATCGATTCGAACTCGGCACTTGATCATCGATTCGAAGCGCACCCCTTTGTATCGATTCGAAATGGAATTAAAATTAATTAATCAATAATAGGTGATCATGAAGTAATTAATTAATTGTAATTAATTAAGGACTAATGTAATTAATTACAATTAACTAATTAATGAAGTAATTAAGGTTAATTACTATATTTGATTAAGGATAATTAATTAGTGAAATTAATTAAAGGATAATTACTTGAATGTAATTATAAGATAATTAATTAAGAGGGGATTAATTAAGATGGAAATTAGAGAATGATTAATTGATTAGTTTGAAATTAATTAATGGTTAAGTATGCAAGATTTATGTAATGAAGTAATTAATTTAATTTATTTTAAATTAATTAGAGATGCAAGTAATTGATTTAATTCATTTTAAATTAATTATAGAATAGTGATTAATAAATCATTGCTTATGGATGCTGATTGATATTAGATGCCTTGAATGGTTTGAGATCTCAGATATGAGATAAGTAATGCTGCATGATATGGATGCTTGGTTGAAGTGTGATGATAATGTGGATTATCTGTTTATGATGATAATGCGAATTATCTGTTTGTGATGATAATGTGGATTATGTATTGTGATATGTGAATTATCTATCTGTGTGCATATAGATAATTGAATTGAATTGTTTTAACTTTAAAACAACTTGGACCTAAAAGATGAGATCGGGATCGGGTTTTCTATATTACAGCATAATAGGGGGTTCTCGCTTTGCGTTTGGTGGCGAACGAGAGACTCTTACCCCTACATATCCTTTTGAGTGGGTTGGTTTGCTAGGTGCTTACAGTCGAGAGGCTGGCAGTAAAAGCAAATATGAGGTATCATTGTAAGCCACCGTGGGGCTGGGATGGTTGACAAGCCTACCAGTCGTGTGAGCTGCCGTCGATGGTTGAAAAGCCTAGACCGTTACAGTTTGGTATCAGAGCGCCAGGTTGAGTGAATACCTAGGCTTTGGAGTGATTTATTTCTTGAGAGAGCGTATTTGCAATTTTTATATTTTATTTCTACCTATTTATTGGGTTACCTGTTCGAGTTTTCCAATATAAGTTATAAAGGTAGATGAGGTAGTGGAGTGTGTAACACGACTACTACCAATGGTTGGAGTCCAAGTGTTGGGGTTGGTAGTGTATCTGTCGAGACTGTTGATCTAATACTGCCTCATGTGAGCTTTGCTAGGTGAGAGGATTTCATCGATCTCTGAGGGAAACCTTTTAAAGGTTCAGAGTCCATCTTTGAAGTTTTATGAGTAAAGTTTGGATCTGTCGGTTAGGTGGAAGCGAGTGATGGTATCTTGGCTACCTCAGGAAGTAGTAGCTGCGTGATGAGACACAGTGATTATGGATGTGTCTGAAGATGTTTCCTTAGAACAAGTTATGGAAGTGTGTCTGCTTCGGTGTTGAGGCTTGGTTCAGCTAGGTGTTTGTTTTTGGCTTTGAGGCCCGAGTTTCTCGAGGAGCTTTGGGTAGGAAGTCTTTGGCATTAGTGGAAGCATGGCAGCTTCGATTGTTCTGTGTGCCTACAAGGAGGTCATCCGGCTAAGCAGTCCTTTTGAGATGGTGTTCAGAAGCAGCTGAGTGGATCCATTTCTTCGATGGATTGGATAGATAAGTATAAACTGTTCTGATTGGTAAAGAGAGAACGGTGTCTTTGAATATTAGGCTGGGTTGATCGCAAAAGTGACTTGGGATAGTTTGAGTGTTCTCTTGAGTTTTCTTATCGGCTAGGATTGCAGAAGTGTTACCAGTGGTTCAGCTTAGTTGAAGGATGGTTCCTTGAGATAGAGTTTGGTGAAGCAGTTCAGGTTTTGGTGGAACTTCTGAGTTTTCTTTTTATGGATCCGTTGAACCATATCTATGGGATGTGTTGTCTAATTTATGCTCGTGTTCTTCATCAGCATTCTCATCTACTCCAGATCAGAGTTGTGCAGCGGAAGCAGTTTGGGAGTGCTTTTGTTTTCTCTTTTTCAGATGAAAGAAGTAGGATCAATCTACTGATGATAGTAGAGTTGATCTTGGTTTTGGTTGATCGTGAGAGGATCATTCTGATGGGTTGTTTTTGGTCTAGTTTGTTTCAGGAAGCATCGGCAAGTGTTGAGCTGATCGGGAAGGATGGAGGCAGCCCAGGATCATCTGAAGAGTTTTGTGTATAAGAATCAGAGATTTGATTTTGGATAAGTTTTCTCAGATTAAAGGGAGCTATAAGTTTTGGGTAAGACTGGAAAGCTAGCTCCAAGGTGTTTTGGATCTCTTCTGTGTTCTGTTTTGGATAAGTGCTTTGGTCTATTGGGATTGAATTGCCAGTTTGGAAGACTGGAATTCAGTGAGTTTCACGTATCTCTGAGGGAGAATGTGAATGATCTATCTCTGGTTATGGAACCAATAGTTCTGGAGGAATTGGTTGCTGAGCAGGACTTGAGTTTGGTCTGATATCTTGTTCAGTTGTAGATCTAGATGAGTAGGAGCTCTGTAGCTTAGTAATGTTGACTGTTTGGATTCTGCAGAGCGAGTATTCCGCTATTTATACCTAGGAAACTCTAGAAAGTTCTATCCAGAATTTTGTCTGGATAGTTATATTTGTTTGATTGGATGAATTGGTTGCTATTGTTGTTAACATATGGTTGATAATATATGCTTGTGATCTAAAATAAAATCTTAGACAGATTATTAAATTACCTTTGCTTTTAAATTTCGGGGACAAAATTCTTTTAAGAGGGGAGGAATGTGATGACCCGGAATTTTGGGCAATATCAATTTAATAATCTGCATTAAAAATTATATTGATTAGATAATCTTTGTTAATAAAATTTGAATTAATTTAATAATCTTCTTTTAAAAAATATTTAGTTGATGAATTTTATCTTTTAAAAGTCAATAAATTATTTTCTATTTATAATGTATATATTTGTATACGTTGTAAATAGATGATCTTTGGTTTGAATTTGATAAATAAATAAATCTTGTTTTCAAATTCTAATATACATTTTGATAATTTGGAAATTTTGATTTAAATTAATATTAAGCTTTTCAAAGCTATTTAATAAATAACTATATGGTTTGTTAATACTTAAGATAAATGTTATTTGTTTAAATTTTATCTTAGCTTAAGTTTAAATTTAAATATAAGGTTTGTTTTATTTCTTTTTAAATATTACTTGATATATATGATTTAAAAATAGAAGTTAAAATGCAATATAGCATATGATACATTAAGTCATTTAATAATAGGAGTAATTTATAATCTCTTTTATAAATTATTTAAAATTGTCAAATTTGTTATTTTCAAATAATAATTATAATACTTAGTTTTTATAAACATAAATAGATTTTATAGAAATAGAATTGTTATTTTTAAAATTGAATTAGTGTTATATATGTATATATATAACTTGATATCTTAAATTGGATTTTCATAATTTAACTTGAATTCGAATTAATTTTGAAATTCAAAAAAATAGATATTTTGAAATATTTGAATTAAAGATATTTGTATAAGCTTTTATTTATAAATATAATTGATTTTATTTTCTTTGAAATTATATATATATATATATATATATATATATGTATGTATGTATGTATGTATGTATGTATTTATAAACTAATAAATTAATATAAAAGCTTTCATGTAAACATTTAATATAAAATGAAAATAAAACAAAGATGTGTTAATATATTAAGTAATCTAATAACATGTGTTAGCTAATTAATTTAGGTATATGACAAGTGTCATTTAATTTCCTTTTTCCTTTTTCATTTATTTTGTTAAATCAAATTTCAACCCTTATAAACATATCCTTTTCCCCTTCATTCTCTTTTTCTATCTTTCAAAATCAAAAGCTAAGTGAAACAAAGAAAACAAATCTGAAAACTCAAAGGCATCTAAAAAAAACAAAATCTATAATATCATTTTCAAATCAAAACAAGTTTAAACAAATGCCTGCATTCTCCTCAAACCAGAAATGCAAGCTTTCTTTCAAACTTTAATGCAATTGCAAAATCAAATTCAACATCTTGAATTCATTTTCAAAGTTTCAGATCTAAAAAAATCTGCTAGTCAAAACCTGATACATTTCCAAATATCAAAATCTTTAGCCTGTAATTCATTTTTCCACTGCAAAAGCAAGCCAGAAGTATAAATCACAAACATGTCATCCTCGAATCAAAGCCTGCATTTCTTTTCAATCATGAAGCCTGCATGCCACTGCAAATTTGTAAATCAAAGCATTTCGGTTTCAATAGCAAGTTTTCTTCAGCATTCAAGTCTAAAGTTTGAATAGAAATGGCAATACAAGTTTCTAGTTTTAAAGACGATTCAAGCTTTCAAAATCTAATTATTATGTTCTTCATTTGAACAGGTGAGTAACATCTTTTCTAAATTTTAAATATAAATCTGGTTGCAAGTTGAGATCTGAATGATTGAGTTTTTGTGTGGATATGTATTGTAAAGTTCATGCATGTATATATGAATGAATAAATGTGTGTGCATGCTGTTGTATATATGTGTTATCCTATTTTTTTTTGTTTTCCAGACCCAAGAATTGTTCATAATTCATTATCCCTTGATCTAATCCTTGTTAGGGTTTAAGATTCAAACAGATTCAAACATAAATTGTTTGTCTTATCATTGATCGAAGTTTAAAATTTTATTTTAGTTAAAACAACTTGGTAATGTCTTCGGAAATCAAGAAAACCGAGTAGACTTAAAATTAATCAAAATACAAACTTCCTAATTTATAAATTCAGGAGTGTAAACTAAATTCTTTTCCTTCAACCTGATTTTTAAAGCTAAAATCATAATTATTAGATTAAGGATGGAAGAGCAATTTGGGTTTGACTAAATTTCTTAGTTTTGGTGATCTCTGACGATCCACTGACTTGTAGAGGTTGGGGTCTTTCCTGATGGTGGAGGAATGATCGGATAATCATGGAAAAATATTGGATTGGTGAGCTAAGCTTGGTGGCGACAGTGGTGGGCCAGTGAAGTTTGTAAACCTAGTTTAAACAGGTTGGATAATTTGGGTCGAGGTGATGGCTCTGGTTGATCGAGTGTAATGGGTCTTTGGAAAATGGAAAAGTGGTTGTTGACGAAGTTAGGGCCGGAGGGGTAGGCATTCTGGTGGTCGAAGGATCGTGGATGGTGGTGTTCCACGTTTTGGTTCATGTTCCAGTTTTGGGTTCATATACTCGATTTTGATTTCGAGTAGATGGTGAAGTTTTGATGGTCGGGGTATGGGTCCTGGATGATCGTTGACATGCTCGATGATTTGGTGATAACCAGAGATGGTCAGAGGCACCGTGCATGTGCACGGTGCACTTGTTTTCTAGTGATCTGAGTTTTGTTTAGCCTGGTTGTAAAATGGGTTTGTATTCGAGTATTACTCGATTGATTTAGGGAATAGCTCGAAGCACTGGGGTGATTGACTCGAAGTCATTATAGGTCCAGCTCCAGTCTTTTTTAGATTACAGGTTTTTAAAAAACCCGACAGTGTTTTAAGATTTGGAAATTTAAACTAAATTTAAAAATGAAAGGTAAGTTTTAATCAAAGTTTTAAAGCAAGTTTAAAGTGTGGATTCAAAATGAATTTGAATCCTAGTTTTTAAATAAATAAGATTTATAGAAATGAAATGTTTTAACAACTTAAAATTTTTAAAGTAAATTTTAAAATGATTTTAAAATCTGAAATTAAAGATTTGAACAGAGTTTTAAATCTAAGTTTAAATTAATTCAAGTTTATTTTGAATCCAAGATTTGAAATAAAATAAAGTTTTTGAATTTAAAATGTTTTAAAACAACTTTGAATATTTAAAGTGTACTTTAAATTGATTTAAATTTAAATTGGATGTGGTTTTAAAACTCTTTTAAATTCCCTTTAGAAGATAAGTATTTCTTTAACATGTAATACGGAAGGTTTTTGAATTGTTTTAAAAACTTTGTTAAAGTTAAAATTGTATTCATTTTAAATCTTAAAATGGGATTTAAAAGTAAATTTAAATAAATTGTTTTTAAATGCTTTTGTTAATGGTAATTTAATCATTAATAGGAAATGTTTTATATTAAAAAGTTAATTAAGATCTAATAATTTAGGATAATTAAATTATTGAGGTGATTAAGATGGATAATTAATTAATTTAATTAATTTATGATTTGGAATTAATTAATCAAGTAATTAAAGATCAATTAAGCTACAGTTAACGCTTAATTAATTAAATATTTGGAGATTAATTATGGGTTATTAAAGATAAATTAATTTGTAATTAATATTGATTAACGTAAGTTTAATTACTTAAGAATTGTTAATAGTTAATGAAGGACATTAACTAAGGATTATTAAATAATTAATTAATGTGATTAATTTTAATAATTAATTAGATTAATTACTTAAAGATAATCATTTGTGAAATTGTTTAAGTGAAATTACTTAAGGGAAGTAATTAAGAAATTAACTGCTAATTGTAATTAATTTAATTTGTGTAAGTTAATTAATTAAGTTTAATTAATTTAAGATAATCACTGGATGATTTGATAAGTAATTACTTAATGTAATTAATGAAATATAATTACTTAGTGAAGTAATTAAGATGGATAATTACTGGATGTAATTAATTGAAGTATGGAAGTAATCTGGGTTAGTTACTTTGTGTAATTAATTGAAGGATGATTAGTTAATGGGAAAGATTTAGGATTAATTACCTCGTGTAATTAATATGAAGGATAATTACTTAGTGAAAGCAATTAATAATTAATTACTTAGTGTAATTAATTTAAGAATTGATTGATAATATTTTTTGAAGATAATTAAGAGAGGTAATTAATTAAGGGTAACTAATTACTTAATAAGATTAATATAGGGTGATTAATAAATAAAATTAGTTAAAGATTAATTATTAATGATAATTAATTAAGGATTAATTAATTTATTTAATGAAATAATTAAGGGTAGTTAATTATTGTTTGGGATTAATCAAGAGTGATTAATAATTATAGTTAATAATTAAAGAAGTAATTAAGGATCATTGATTAATATAATTAATGATGTAATTAAGGGTTGATTAATTAAAGTTAATTAATCAATAATAGGTGATCATGAAGTAATTAATTAATTATAATTAATTAAGGACTAATATAATTAATTATAATTAATTAATAAATGAAGTAATTAATGTTAATTACAGTATTTGATTAAGGATAATTAATTCGTGAAATTAATTAAAGGATAATTACTTGAATGTAATTATAAAATAATTAATCAAGGGGGATTAATTAAGATGGAAATTAGAGAATGATTAATTGATTAATCTGTAATTAATTAATGGTTAACTAAGCAAGATTTTCGTAATGAAGTATTTAATTTATTTCAAATTAGTTAGAGATGCAAGTAATTGATTTAATTCATTTTAAATTAATTATAGAATGGTGGTTAATAAATCATTGTTATGGATGCTGATTGATATTAGATGCCTTGAATGGTTTGAGATCTCAGATATGAGATATGTAATGCTGTGTGATATGGATGCTTTGGTTGAAATGTGATGATAATGTGGATTATTTATTTATGATGATATTGTGAATTATCTGTTTGTGATGATAATGTGGATTATCTGTTGTGATATGTCAATTATCTATCTGTGCGCATATAGATAATAGAATTGAATTGTTTTAACTTTAAAACAAATTGGACCTAAAAGATGGCATTTGGATATCGATGAGACCGGGATTGAGTTTTCTATATTACAGCATGATAGGGGGTTCTCGCTTTGCGTTTGGTGGCGAACGAGAGACTCTTACCCATACATGTCCCTTTGAGTGGGTTGGTTTGCTAAGTGCTTACAGTCGAGAGGCTGGCCATAAAAGCAAATCCGAGGTATCACTGTGAGCCACGGCGGGACTGGGATGGTTGACAAGTCTACCAGTCGAGTGAGCCACTATCGATGGTTGAAAAGCTAGACCGTCATAGTTTGGTATCAGAGCGCCAGGTTGAGTGAATACCTAGGCTTGGGGGTGATTTCTTTCTTGAGAGAGCATATTTGTAATTTTTATATATTTATTTCTACCTATTTATTGGGTTACCTGTTCGGGTTTTCCAATATAAATTATAAAGGTAGATGAGGTAGTGGAGTGTGTAACACGACTATTACCAATGGTTGGAGTCTAAGTGTTGGGGTTGGAAGTGTATCTGTCGAGACTGTAGATCTAATACCGTCTCATGTGAGCTTTGCTGTGGTGAGAGGATTTCACGATCTCTGAAGGAAACCTTTTAAAGGTTCGGAGTCTATCTTTGAAGTTGGATGACTAAAGTTTGAATCTGTCGGTTAGGCAGAAGCGAGTGATGGTATCTTGGCTACCTCAGGAAGTAGTGGCTGCGTGATGAGACGCGGTGATTATGGATGCGTCCAAAGATGTTTCTTTGGAACAAGTTATGGAATTGTGTCTGCTTCGGTGTTGAGGCTTGGTTCAGCTGGGTGTTTGTGTTTGGTTTTGAGGCCCGAGTTTCTCGAGGAGCTTTGGGTAGGAAGTCTTTGGCATTAGTGGTGTTTGCACCAAAATTGGTCACAACACTCTTCGAGAGTCGTTGAAGAGATAATAATGAAGAATGTAAATTCAAAACGTATATTATCTAACAAAAACTCCAATCAACAGTAAAGTAAATGCGTAGACAAGCGATTTATAGTGATTCGGCGTGTTGACTACGTCCACTGTGAAGTTTTTTGCAGTTTTATTGATTATCTTTCAATGATTACAAGTTGTTACAGCGATCAACAGCAAGTTACAACTGGAAATTCGAAATCAACAGCGCAGTTATGATGTAGGATGATGAAGATCTCGATCCGGCAGAGTCTGGGCGCTTGAGAGTCGAAAGATCCTTTTTCTGTTGGCTCTGGGGCTCTATTTATAGGCGTAGGTTGCTGATATTTCGCTGAAAACTCGGGAGACCACTTCTGGCACGTGAGGGGGCCCACGCGCCTGGCCTCAGGAATTTTGGGCCCACTTTGGGATCGATTCGAACTCCATTCGAATCGATCAAAAAATCATCCAATCGAGGTGAAATTTTGTGTGGACATTATTCTACATGTATGCAAGCTTCTGTGAAAATTTCGTGGCATTTGGGTCAGTAGATTGAGAGATATGATGGATACGAGATGATGTTCTTCATGCAGCTGTTTGGTTCGAAACCATCCCTTCGAATCGATGGTTTCGAATCGATGGTGGCACGCGCCTCTGTGACAACATGGAGCGCAAACCACGAATCGATCCGGTCTTCACTCCGAGTTGACCGCGTCGACTCCATATATCTCGGCGCGTTCGTTCCAATGAATGACACGTCACCATGGCTAGTTGACTTGGTGGATTCGAACAAAGCTTCATTGATGGGTTCGAACAAGGCTTCATTAATGGGTTTGAACAAGGTTTCATTGAAGGGTTCGAACAAGGCTTCATTGATGGAGTCGAACGACCGATGCTTGATGGATACGAACTAGCCTTTCTCTGATGGATACGAGCTTTGTAACTTCTCCACGGATACGAAGTTAATTGATGCGAACTTGAACCCTTCGATGGCTTCGAAGGACGATGACCTGATGGATACGAAGCAAACACTGGCTGATGGATACGAGGTCCATCGATACGAACACGATGGATTCGAAGTTGATGGAGTCAAATCCGAGGCACTTCGATGGATTCGAAGTAGATCGATACGAAGGTGATCGGTTCGAAACAGTGTTCGGTGATGGATTCGAAATCTAGGTTTTTCCCTTCAAATTGAATCGATCATAACTCGAGCGTATGAACTCGGATTAACTTGAAATTTGAGATGCGGACTTCTATGATCTTTCTTGTCATGTCCTATCAATTGTAGCTCAATCTGGACTCGAGCAAAATTCAGCGATATCCATGGTGAAACGAAGTATGACCAATCTCTGAGATGAACTGTCCTTTGTCTTCGATCGATCTTTTGGTATCACGGCTTTGCCAAAAAGCGGGATAACATTTGCCCCCCGAAGTACGTTTTGTGGAAACATGACGTGCTTTGAATAGCTGCAATTTCTTTCTGAATAATCATTGTTCTCTTTTGTTGAGACTCGTACTCTGTATTGCTGTATCCTTGCGTTGATATGATTGAATGATGTATAATAGTGCTTAGCCGTTGGCTGTTGCATTCATAACAAAATGAGTATTCGATCCCTGTAAATGTTTAAAATCGAATGTTAGCCCGACATATATGCACATATGTTAGTTTGACCCTTGTTAACGTCGCGCGTCCACGAGTCGTTGTCAGTTTTGTTTGTTATTGAATTTCGTATCGATTCTCTCCTAAACCGATTTGGAAATTTGAGTTGAGACAACGCTTGATGGTTGTTTTGAAAAGCCGCTTCGCATCGATCCTCTCCTGAACTGATATAGAAGGTTGAAGGAATCGAATTTATGTTGCATCGATGGATACGAGATCAACATTCGTATCGATGGCTTGGATGAGTACGAATCAACCATTCGTACCGATGAGAAGGGATGGATACGAAATCATCGTTCGTAGCGATAGGAAATGATGGATACGAAATCGTCGTTCGTATCTATAGGAAATGATGGACACGAAATCGTCGTTCGTATCGATAGGAAATGATGAATACGAAATCGTCGTTCGTGTCAGTAGGTTGTGGATGGAGTTGTGAAATTGTTGATGCGAACGAAGGCTTCGAGTCGATGTGCTCACTGTTTGTTTCGCATCGATGGAGCTCAATGTCCACTGTATAGCCTTGGTTGTATTCTTCGTACCGATGAAGTGTGAGGTTAACTTCGCATCGATAAGACCTTAGGCAAATGGGTTCGAATGGAGATTTCGAACCGTTAGGTGTTTTGACTGGTTGCGACCGGTCAAGTTTACTGGGAGGCGAATCGTCCCGGTTACTTTCAAGGTTCTATATAAATAGCAGGGGATTTTCCATTTTTTTCACTTTTTCACCGTTCACCGTTGCCTTGTGTTTACTGTGCTTTGCATCGACTCGAAGCTTCAGAGAGAAAAGCACTGTGTCACGTCTTCGAACCACTCAAGATCCAAACCTTTTAATTCCTCGAATCCCACACTCAAATTAGGTAATTAATTACGAATCCAAACGGCAAAGCTATTTCAGATCTACCTCTTCTTCATCGATTAACCACTCTGGTGATTGATAAAGCCAGATCTGGTTTGGGGGAGCTTCGAAACCATCTGGGGACTCGTGTTCGAATCGATGAGGGCGGCATCAATTTTTTTTTTTTGGATTTCGCATCGATCCCTAGGATGCTCTCATGGAGGTGACGCAGTTCGCACCGATTGACTATCGTGATGGGTCGCATCGATACGAAGTGATCGATTCGAGAAATAGCTATTGGTCGATTCGAAGTTCTTAACTTTACATCGATACGAATTACATCTTTATGACCGATACGAAAGGTATCGATTCGAACGTGATCGATGTTAAGTTGAGGTTTTCCTGATCGGTACGAACCAATTAACCAAGGATCGATTCGAAGTCTTCCTTCATTGATCGATTCGAACTCGACACTTGATCATCGATTCGAAGCGCACCCCTTTGTATCGATTCGAAATGGTATTATGATGGGTTCGAACGAGCTTCTTGTGATCGGTTCGAAACCCTCTATGATGGATACGAAAGTTTGACATTTGCTTAGCATAATTCCGACGAGCTTCATTCTTGCATATTTGGACTTGATAATTAAACTGCATACTCGACCACCCTTCGAAGCTCGTCGATGGAACCATAACAACTTCTATCCGAATCAATTTCCATCATATAAATAGTTTAGCGATGACGGTCAGTGATGACGGTCATTACAACTGGACTCCGTAGCTTCGTCGTTTGCATATTTTCTTTAACTCTGCGACATTTATTCAAGTAATGCACAACACTGCACAACACACATTCATACACTTTACACTGGGGGATGCACGGGCCCTTTGTCGTCTAATGATGGTTTCTTATGAGTTAGCTAGTCATGGAATCTTCAAGTTCGCAGCAGTAGGAGATTCAAAGTACAGTTACTTCGAGACTAGAGGTTCCGGATATTGAACTTGAGATCATCGGTCCAGCCCCGGACGAATTTCCCAATGCGTCTTTTATTGCCAATCCATCGGATTCCGTTTAATCCAATATTTCTGAAGATATGTTGGGGAGAATATGCTTAAGGCACGACCTATCACTGGACGACGTGTTATTACCGGGACCGAATGATAGACCACACAATCCGTCGGAAGGATATACAGAATTCAATCGCCACACGTGCACGGCCGGGACGCTTCCTCCGTTCAATCAGTACATAAGGGAAGTACTGTCTTTTTTAAGGATCGCCCCATCTCAACTACACCCGAACGGATACGCTTCCGTGAATAGCTTGTTCATTGTCTTCATGGAGTACCTTCATAGACGACCGATCCCGACCGAGATCAGATATCTGTTCAATTTCAAAACCCGAGGTGATTACCCTTCCTTCACATTTTTGGAAGCTGTGAGGAATTGTCAATTGGTCACTGGGTCCTGGACCAGGCTAAGCTATTATAGGACGGAATGGTTTTATGTCAGATGCCCTCCAGGGTTCGCCCGGCGATGGTTTTTCAGACGTGAGTATAGTTGAGTTCTCAAATAATTACTAAGGCAATTGCAGTCGAAGTGAAATTTATATCTTTTTCTTTTTACAGCAACGATTCAGCGACCTGAAGGTGAACACTTTAAGGAGATAGTGCGAGTACTCCGATAAGTCCCGAGTGAAGATAGGGATATCGAGTTGCTTTTGACGGATGGGAATCTTAGAGCTTTTGGGTTGATCGAACGGGGATAGAGTATAAAGTTTGACGGGGCACTAAGGATCGTCTCGAAAAAACGAGTCAAGCACAAGAAGCCCAAAGTTATTATAGCCGAGGAGGCTGATTCTGAAAGAACCCATACTGATGATGAGCCGTTGGCCGGGCCTACAGATGTAGTTCAGGATGTCGCGGAGTAGAGAAAAGGCAAGGCTGCCGTTTTTAAGTCGCCTGAAAAGGAAAGACGGAAGTCAGTCGTTATGTCCCGGCCCACCCCCGGAATTAGAATTTCGGAGAGGTCTCCCTCAAGAACAGAAAGTCTCTTTGAAGAGCTTGCCGATCTTCCAATCCCGGATGACGTGTCTTTTCAACATGATGCCAGGTTGGAGGAATTCCATCGCACTCTAGAATTGAGCGAGCCTTTTATTACTAGCGTGGTCGACACTTCTGGTTGGTCGGGGGGAATGCATATTCATACACATTTCACGACATTACATAACCCTTAGTCGTAGGTCATCGGTTTCGAAAAACCACTAACTTTATTCTCATTTTGCTTTGCAGATATTATGACTGGACACGGTTCGATGCTAGGAAGTCTGCGACATGCTTGTAAATCTTCCTCATATTATGAGTCACAACGAAGAGAAGGAGACAGGGATTACGATCGCAGGTACTCCGGGTATTCCAGCCAAGAGCGGTATGAAAGAGATAGGGACTACAGACGTCGGTCTCGATCTCGCACTCCTCCTCCCAGAGCTCCTATACAACCTCCTGCCTATGTGTCTCGTCCTTCTGAATCTTCTCGATACAAGTCAGCTTCTCAATCTTCTAGGTCCGAGCCCCACCATCCCAGGTCTGAGGCGATGTCCCCAATAGTTGCGAAACAGCCTCCTACTGAAATTTCGGGGGAAGGAGCAATCAGGCTTGCGCAATTAAAGAAGGACTTCCCGAATATTTGCTTTGATAACTACATCTTTCCTCTTCACTTGAAAAGAATCCCGCCGGAGGCCGAGCAGGTGGCGCACGATTATGTGCACGATTTTTATGCCCAATACAAGGCGTGGTATACGGCGGCCGAGCGAGCGTCGTCATTAGCCTTCGAACGAGCGGCTACCATCGAAAAGCTTCAAGCCGAACTGGCTCGAAAAGGTCGCATCATACAAGTGCTGAACACAGAAGCTGAATCATCTCGAAAATCAGAGATGGAGGCTCTTACGAAGGCCGATGAAGCTCAAGCGGCCATCGATAGGATGAAAAAGGAGCACTATGTCACGGTGGAAGACATGGGCCTCCGGAACACCGTCGTCACTGCCGAGCGAGATGCGGCTTTGAAAGAGCTTAATGAGCTTAAGGCTAAAGTATCTGAAATCATGAAGGAAAGGGATACCGCCAATATTTCCGCACAGGAGGCATGTGATCAGGCAGTAGAGTTCCGGACCGAGCGTGATGCTGCGATGGCTAAAGTAATGGAGATCGAAGCCGATGTTGATAGAAAAATCGAAATTGTTGAGTCCAAGATGGAGGCCGACATTGAAGACCTCCTTATCACGTACAATGCCAACGTGCTAAGGCATAGGAACTTGGCTTGGCTCGAAGATTATCTGGTACATCTCCACAGCGCCTGGAATCGGTTGATTGAGGAGGAGAAAACGGCGCATCCGAGCGAATCTATTGACCAGTTTGAGCTTGAAAACCGGTTGCTGACCGAAGACGAAAAGAAAACCCTTCATGACGCCATGATTTCTCACGAGAAGGAGACGATCGGCACCCGTCATTTGAAGGTCGGGGAAGGTTCTGGTGTTGAGCATCAAGCTCCAGTTCTTGAGATCACCGCTCCACTTCTATCAGAGCCCACATCTGCGGTTGACTCATAGTCAGTCCCTGCCTATAATCCAGAGCAACCGCAGCTATCTCCTATCCGGGAGCACGTTTCTGAAGCTGCCCCATCGTCAGCAGGCCATGTTGAGGAAGGTATTCCGAACTTATCTCAAGTGTATTCCAAATAGGGAGTTTGTTTCGAAGCAGTTACTAATAACTTCTTCTTATCTTTGCTTAGTGACTGGAGTTGCTGACTGGAGTTGCGCCGATTGCCGCGACTCAAGAATCGAGTAAAGGGGATAAGGCCATCACCACTGAGACTACCGTCGTAACAGCGGTGTCAACTGAGGCGATGCAGGGTAACGCACTATCTCTTGATGAGCAAATGGTGAGCGAGCTGCTCGGCCAACAGGGTGACTTCTCTACAGACTTGCCGTTCATCGTTAGTGACCTCCCGCCAACCTCTAGCTCTTCAATGCATACTGCAGATGCCCCCAGCCAGGCCCAAGCGATTCGTGATGAGGAAATTCCGGCCGAGATTAATGCAGAATTAGAGGCTGCGGGGCAAGGCGGCAACGCTGGAATTAGGACTACGACGCACGGCCCAGCACCTTTAAATGTAATACCGTCGAGTGGCTCTGTCCCATCTTCCGTTGCAGATCCAGTCCCTCCTACTCCTCTGGTGGGAAGCCTTCATGTAGATTCAAGCTCTGAGGAGGATGTTGACATTATGCCCCCAGCCGAAGAGCAGCCACCGGAGAGGAAGCACTCCAAACGAAGGATCTTTGTTTCTAGCGAGTCCGAGGACGAACCGCTGATAAGGAGATTTAAAAGGAAGAAATAGATGGGCCGTTTAAGCGGATTTTTTGATAGATAGGAACTTGTGTTTGTTTTTCGTTAGTAGGCCGTGTATAGACGCAGGTTCGGCCCCTGCTAGTAGGAATTCTTTTTGGAAGAACTTATTTGCATGTAAGTCCTTGTCTCTAGTTAGTTGAAATAAAATTCAATTTCTTTGTTTCAATTCTCATCTCTTTTGTGCTTAAGTATTTGCAGTGTTTGGTTTTCAGTTCGGTGCACTTGTGGTGTTTTTACCGTCAAGTAGGGTTCGTTTTATTTGCCAAGTCTGAAAATCTTGGTCACATGTTGTGACTGATGAATAAGTTGAACTTCAGACATTGTATCACTTTGGTTAGTGAATAACACTTAGCTTTTTTCGCCCCCTGTTTCGGGGAACAACATTTGTATTTTGGTGGTTGATCGCACTTATTGCAAATCTTAAGCACATGTCCACATTCTGGAGACTTAGGATAATTTGAGATCGATAATCTGGTTTGCACTCCGGGAATTTGAGAGTTATCGATGTTTGTAACACGGTTCGCGCTCCGGGAACCTGGAATTAATGTTTATACTCCACTTCACGCTCTGGGAACTTGGAGTTAGTATTGATATTTCGGTTCGCACTCTGGGAACTTTGACGTAGTATTTGTGCTCCAATTCGCACTCTGGGAATTCGGAGATAGCATGTATGTTTGGGTTCACGCTCCGGGAACCTGTAATTTATGTTTGTACTCCATTCACGCTCTGGGAAGTTGGAGTTGGCCGATGGATGGTCAGTCACACCTATTTGGGCTTTTTAGGAATTCGTTCACACTCCGGGAATGATGGATTTGATGTTTATACTCCAATTCGCATTCTGGGAATTTGGAGTCCGTTCGCACTCTGGGAACGAGTTGTTGGATGTTTATACTCCGATTCGCACTCTGGGAATTTGGAGTCCGTTCGCGCTATGGGAACGAGTTGTTGGATGCTTATACTCCAATTCGCACTTTGGGAAGTTGGAGTCCATTCACGCTCTGGGAACGAGTTTTTGGATGTTTATACTCCAATTCGCACTCTGGGAATTTGGAGTCTGTTCGCGCTTTGGGAACGAGTTGTTGGATGCTTATACTCCAATTCGCACTCTGGGAAGTTAGAGTTCGTTCGCGCTCCGGGAATGATTTATTTGATGTTTATACTCCAATTCGCACTCTGGGAATTTGGAGTCCGTTCGCGCTCTGGGAACGATTTATTGGATGCTTATACTCCAATTCGCACTCTGGGAAGTTGGAGTCCGTTCGTGCTCCGGGAACGAGTTATTTGATGTTTATACTCCAATTCGCACTCTGGGAATTTGGAGTCCGTTCGCGCTCTGGGAACGATTTATTGGATGTTTATACTCCAATTCGCACTCTGGGAAGTTGGAGTCCGTTGTAGGACTGTCGTGTGTTGGTCCTGTTCAGCCTTTGATGTGATGGCTTTCCCCCGAGCTGGGGTTTCACTTAGTGAGTGGTCGGTCGTATCACAATCACTCGCTATTTGAATAAATTCCATTGTTTGATGGAACTTAGCTCTTCGTGTGTCGTGATTGTTGAATGTTGCATTCGGTGAATCACAGCTCTAGCTTGAAGAGATAGTAATTTATTGCTGAAATAAGAAAATATGGCAAAGTCAGTGCCTTATTACAAATTCAAATTTCATAATGTAAAGGAAATTGCATAGTATTCATAGATTGAACAGAGCCTGTCATATGTGATAGTGATGAGGATCTTCGTCGTTCCAAGCTCCTGAGAAAGTTGGTCCGCCACTGATGGCGTTTATCACCAATCTTCCGCGGGGACAAGTTGAGTCCTCATGTCTCAGCCGATTGGGTTCATTGATTTGATTTGATGGGCCCGCTTCTCTGGGCTGCGATGCCCGCACAAACTGTTCCAGCTTCCTTTCTCTGATCAGTTTTTCAACGAGATCTTGTAAGTGACGACACTCGTTCGTATTGTGCCCATAGCTTTAATGGAACCTGCAAAACTTTCCCGTTTGGATTTGTCTCTCTGACGACGGTTTTGGTGCAGGTTTTTGGTACTGAATTGTATTACAGGTTTGTAAGTACAAGTCCTCTAGTGATGTATTCAGAGGAGTGTAACTGTCAAACATTGGATTCTTGCACCGCGGGCCATGATTTTGATCTCGTTTTCTAGTTTGATTCACGCTCTCTCTTCGCCGAGCTTGTTTGTTTTTAACGTTCAACTGAACTTTTCCGGAGCTCTCATCGGATTGTTTGATTGCAACATTGCTTTGGATCCCTTCCGTACTTGGTCCTGCATTAGTTTGCTTCCTAGACTGTTTCGCGTCTTCCCTTCTCAGGAATTGAGCCGCCTTGGCGTGGAAACGGTCCAATGATGCAGGTGGTTTTCCAGCTAACCAGTTGCCAAACTCAGAATCGGGGTCGATCCCCTTAGTCAACGCCATAAGGATGGAGTTATCGTTTGGATTGCTGATCTCCGCACATGCAGTATGGAATCTCTCTAAATAGTGTCTGAGCGTTTCTCCAGGAGCTTGAGTGACGCTAGACAGAGTGTTGACATCTTTCCGCCTTGTGACATGCATGCGGAATTGTTCAACGAATTTTGTGGCCAACTGGTTGAACGAAGAGATGGATCGAGGTGGCAATCGAGTGAACCATTCATATTTCAGAATATGTTGGTTGGGGTCGGAGTTTCCTTCGTACATGGGTAGAGTTGGTATTCTGAATCGCCGTGGGGGTTCAGCAGTAAGGATATCGTCCATAAAAGGAGTGTGACTTCGGGAAACTCCCAATCGTCATTTGTGAATCCCTGACTCTCACGGATCATCTGACGTATCATAGTTGAAAGGTCCGGTATTTGCGCGTTTTGTGCGGCTTGCGCTGGAGTATGATTATGTTCCATTCTTTGGGGTTGGACCAGAAGTTGTCAACGTTCCAAGTCTTTCCTTCTTGGCTCATAGTCCTCTGGGGCGTATGGTTCAGGAGTATGTCCGCTACGACGACGGTCCAGGTTCGACTGATCTTGGATGTCGACCCCTGGTTCAGCCGCAACGTTAGTGGTGCGGTGTTCTGTGGTGTGGTGAGGGACGACACCTCCTCGGGAGGAGGGTCCGGTTTGGAAACTGGCTGATGGACTATCTCTCAGTTGTCCAACGGTCAGTGTTGGTTGATCTCCAGCGGCTGGCATGCGACTCCCATCTAGCCGGGGTTGTGGAGATCGATTATGATAATCAGAAGATGAAGAACTTTCACTGGAGGAGCGAGAAGCATGGTCTCTCGTGGATCTCTTTCGCTTCTGGCGATCCAGCTTGTTGATCAGCTCGGCATTAGCACGTAGCTGTTCTGCTAGTTGTTGCCGACTCTGAGTCAGCTCTTGGAGTAGTAACTGTAACTCTTGTCGGGTAACCGGACCTGACAGTTCCGAGTGTCCAGTAGCATCTTGATTAGATGGAGGTAGTGGAGCAGGATTTTGTCTATCCTGTTCTCCCTGATTGACAGCGTTTGAGGTGGTTCTTGTACTAACCATCTTGTAAGTTGAATTCCTTTCCTAGACTTTATGCAAATTTGAATTGAAGGGAAGGAACTTGGATTTGATGATCTGGATCTCTCTCTTAGATTTGTTCAATCCGGTATCGATGACAGATCCAACGAGCAGGAGAAAATCTGCGTTTTCTCAGTGAAAGCACCAAAGTGTTTGCACGAAAATTGGTCACAACACTCTTCGGGAGTCGTTGAAGAGATAATAATGAAGAATGTAAATTCAAAATGTATATTATCTAACAAAAACTCCAATCAACAGTAAAGTAAATGCGTAGACAAGCGATTTATAGTGGTTCGGCGTGTTGCCTACATCCATTGTGAAGTTTTTTGCAGTTTTATTGATTATCTTTCAATGATTACAAGTTGTTACAGCGATCAACATCAAGTTACAATTGGAAATTCGAAATCAACAGCACAGTTATGATGTAGGATGATGAAGATCTCGATCCGGCAGAGTCTGGGCGCTTGAGAGTCGAAAGATCCTTTTTCTGTTGGCTTTGGGGCTCTATTTATAGGCGTAGGTTGCTGATATTTCGCTGAAAACTCGGGAGACCACTTCTGGCACGTGAGGGGGCCCACGCGCCTGGCCTAAGGAAATTTGGACCCACTTTGGGATCGATTCGAACTCCATTCGAATCGATCAGAAAATCATCCAATCGAGGTGAAATTTGGTGTGGACATTCTTCTACATGTATGCAGGCTTTTGTGAAAATTTAGTGGCATTTGGGTTAGTAGATTGAGAGACATGATGGATACGAGATGACGTTCTTCGTGCAGCTGTTTGGTTTGAAACCATCCCTTCGAATCAATGGTTTCGAATCGATGGTGGCACGCGCCTCTGTGACGACGTGGAGCGCAAACCTCGAATCGATCCGGTCTTCATTCCGAGTTGACCGCGTCGACTCCATATATCTTGGCGCGTTCATACCGATGAATGACATGTCACCATGGCTAGTTGACTTGGTGGATTCGAACGAAGCTTCATTGATGGGTTCGAACAAGGCTTCATTGATGGGTTCGAACAAGGCTTCATTGATGGGTTCGAACAAGGCTTCATTGATGGGTTCGAACAAGGCTTCATTGATGGAGTCGAATGACCGATGCTTGATGGATACGAACTAGCCTTTCTCTGATGGATACGAGCTTTGTAGCTTCTCCATGGATACGAAGTTAATTGATGCGAACTTGAACCCTTCGATGGCTTTGAAGGACGATGACCTGATGGATACGAAGTAAACACTGGCTGATGGATACGAGGTCCATCGATACAAACTCGATGGATTCGAAGTTGATGGAGTCGAATCCGAGGCACTTCGATGGATTTGAAGTAGATCGATACGAAGGTGATCGCTTCGAAACAGTGTTCGGTGATGGATTCGAAATCTAGGTTTTTCCCTTCAAATTGAATCGATCATAACTCGAGCGTATGAACTCGGATTAACTTGAAATTTGAGATGCGGACTTCTATGATCTTTCTTGTCATGTCCTATCAATTTTAGCTCAATCTGGACTCGGGCAAAATTCAGCGATATCCATGGTGAAACGAAGTATGACCAATCTCTGAGACGAACTGTCCTTTGTCTTCGATCGATCTTTTGGTATCACGGCTTTGCCAAAAAGCGGGATAACAAGTGGCAGCATTGCATCTCTGATTGTTCTGTGCGCTTACAAGGAGGTCACCCGGCTAAGCAGTCCTTTTGATATGGTGTTCGGAAGCAACTGAGTGGATCCATTTCTTCGATGGATTGGATAGATAAGTATAAACTGTTCTGATTGGTAAAGAGAGAACATCATCTTTGAATATTAGGCTGGGTTGATCACAAAAGTGACTTGCGATAGTTTGAGTGTTCTCTTGAGTTTTCTTATCGACTAGGATTTCAGAAGTGTTACCGGTGGTTCAGCTTAGTAGAAGGATGGTTCCTTGAGATAGAGTTTGGTGAAGCAGTTCGGGTTTTGGTGGAACTTCTGAGTTTTCTTTTTATGGATCCGTTGAACCATATCTATGGGATGTGTTGTCCAGTTTGTGCTCGTGTTCTTCATAAGCATTCTCATCTACTCCAGATCAGAGTTGTGCAGTGGAAGCAGATTGGGAGTGCTTTTTTTTGTCTTTTCTGGATGGAAGAAGCAGGATCAGTCTACTGGTGATAGTAGGGTTGATCTTGGTTTTGGTTGATCATGAGAGGATCATTCTGATGGGTTATTTTTAGTCTAGTTTGTTTCTAGAAGCATCAGCAAGGGTTGAGCTGATCGGGAAGGATGGAGGCAGCCCAGGATCGTCTGAAGAGTTTTGTGGATAAGAATCAGAGATTTGATTTTGGATTAGTTTTCTTTGATCAAAGGTAGCTATTATTTTGGGTAAGACTGGAAAGCTAGCTCCGAGGTGTTTTGGATCCCTTTTGCATTCTGTTTTAGAAAAGTGCTTTGGTCTACTGGGATTGAATTGCCAGTTTGGAAGACTGGAATTCAGTGAGTTTCACGTATCTCTGAGGGAGAACGTGAATGATCTATCTCTGGTTATGGAACCAACAGTTTTGGAGGATTTGGTTGCTGAGCAGGACTTGAGTTTGGTCTGATATCCTGTTCAGTTGTAGATCTAGATGAGTAGGAGCTCTGCAGCTTAGTAGTGTTGACTGTTTGGATTCTGTAGAGAAAGTATTCCGGTATTTATACCTGGGAAACTCTAGGAAGTTCTATCCAGAATTTTGTCTGGATAGTTAGATTTGTTGATTGGACGGATTGGTTGCTATTGTTGTTAGCATATGGTTGATAATATATGCTTGTGATTTAAAATAAAGTCTTAGACAGATTATTAGATTACCTTTGCTTTTAAATTTCGGGGAAGAAATTCGTTTAAAGGGGAGGAATGTGATGACCTGGAATTTTGGACAATATCAATTTAATAATCTACATTAAAAATTAAATTGATTTGATAATCTTTTTTAATAAAATTTAAATTAATTTAATAATCTTCTTTTAATAAATATTTAATTGATGAATTTTATCTTTTAAAAGTTAATAAATTGTTTTCTATTTATAGTGTATATATTTGTATACATTTCAAATAGATAATCTTTGGTTTGAATTTGATAAATAAATAAATCTTGTTTTCAAATTCTAATATACATTTTGATAATTTGGAAATTTTGATTTAAATTAATATTAAGCCTTTCAAAGCTATTTAATAAATAACTATATGGTTTGTTAATAATTAAGATAGATGTTATTTGTTTAAAATTTTATCTTAGCTTAAGTTTAAATTTAAATAAAAGGTTTGTTTTATTTCTTTTTAAATATTACTTGATATATATGATTAAAAATAGAAGTTAAAATGCAATATAGCATATGATATATTAATTCATTTAATAATAGGAGTAATTTATAATCTCTTTTATAAATTATTTAAAATTATTGAATTTGTTATTTTCAAATAATAATTATAATACTTAGTTTTTATAAACATAAATAGATTTTATAGAAATAGAATTGTTATTTTTAAATTGAATTAGTGCAATATATGTATATATATAACTTGATATCTTAAATTGGATTTTCATAATTTAATTTGAATTTGAATTAATTTTGAAATTCAAAAAAATAGATATTTTCAAATATTTGAATTAAAAATATTTGTATAAGCTTTTATTTATAAATATATTTGATTTTATTTTCTTTGAAATTATCTATATATATATATATAACTAAGTATTTATAAACTAATAAATTAATATGAAAGCTTTCATGTAAACATTTAATATAAAAAGAAAATAAAACAAAGACATGTGTTAATATATTAAGTAATCTAATAACATGTGTTAGCTAATTAATTTAGGTATATGACAAGTGTCATTTAATTTCCATTTTTCTTTTTCTTTTATTTTGTTAAATCAAAATTCAGCCCTTATAAACATATTCTTTTCCCCTTCATTCTCTTTTTCTATCTTTCAAAATCAAAAGCTAAGTGATAAAACAAATCTGAAAACACAAAGCCATCTCAAAAAAAAACAAAATCTGTAATATCATTTGCAAATCAAAACAAGTTCAAACAAATGTCTGCATTTTCCTCAAACCAGAAATGCAAGCATTCTTTCAAACTGTAATACAATTGCAAAATCAAATTCAACATCCTGAATTCATTTTCAAAGTTTATGATCCAAAAAATGTGTTAATCAAAACCTGATACATTTCCAAATATCAAAATCTTTAGCCTATAATTCATTTTTCCAGTACAAAAGCAAGCCAGAAGTATAAATCACAAACCTGTCATCCTCAAATCAAAGCCTGCATTTCTTTTCAAATCTGGAAGCCTGCATGCAACTGCAAATTTGTAAATCAAAGCATCTCATTATCAATAGAAAATTTTCTTCAGCATTCAAGTCTAAAGTTCGAAAAGAAATGGCAATACAAGTTTCCAGTTTTAAAGACAATTCAAGCTTTCAAAATCTAATTGCTCTGTTCTTCATTTGAACAGGTGAGTAACATCTTTTCTAAAGTTTAAATAAATCTGGTTGCAATTTGAGATCTGGAATGATTGAGTTTTTGTGTGAATATGTATTTTAAAGTTCATGCATGTATATATGAATGAATAAATATGTGTGCATGCTGTTGTATTTAGGTGTTATCCTATTTTTTTTTTCAAGACCCAAGAATTGTTCATAATTCATTATCCCTTGATCCAATCCTTGTTAGGGTTTAAGATTCAAACATAAATTGTTTGTCTTATCATTGATCGAAGTTTAAAATTTTGTTTAAGTTAAAACAACTTGGTAATGTCTCTGGAAATCAAGAAAACCGAGTAAACTTAAAATAAAGTCAAAATACAAACTTCTTAATTTATAAATTCAGAAGTGTAAACTAAATTCTTATCCTTCAACATGATTTTTAAAGCTAAAATCATAATTTTTAGATTAAGGATGGAAGAGCAGTTTGGGTTTGACTAAATTTCTTAGTTTTGGTGATCTCTTATGATCCACTGACTTGTAGAGGTTGGGGTCTTTCTTGATGGTGGAGGAATGATCGGATAATCATGGTAATATATTGGATTGGTGAGCCAAGCTTGGTGGCGATAGTAATGGGCCAGTGAAGTTTGTAAACTTAGTTTAAACAGGTTGGATAATTTGGGTCGAGGTGATGGCTCGGTTGATTGAGTGTAACGGGTCTTTGGAAAATGGAAAAGTTTTTGTTGACGAAGTCGTGGCCGGTGGGGTAGGCATTTTGGTGGTCGGAGGATCGTGGATGGTGGTGTTCCAGGTTTTGGTTCATGTTCCAGTTTTGGGTTCATATACTCGATTTTGATTTTGAGTGGATGGTGAAGTTCTAATGGTCGGGGTATGGGTCGTGGATGATCGTTGACTTGCTCGATGATTTGGTGATGACTGGATATGGTCAGAGGCATCGTGCATGTGCACGGTGCACTTGTTTTCTTGTGACTTGAGTTTTGTTTAGCTTGGTTGTAGAATGGATTTTTATTCGAGTTTTACTCGAGTTGATTTAGGGAATAGCTCGAAGCACTGGGGTGATTGACTCGAAGTCATTATAGGTCTAGCTCGAGTCATTTTTAGATTACAGGTTTTAAAAAAAAATCTGACAATGTTTTAAGATTTTGAAATTTAAACTAAATTTAAAAATGAAAAGTAAGTTTTAACCCAAATTTTGAAGCAAGTTTATAGTGTGGATTCAAAATGAATTTGAATTCTAGTTTTTAAATAAATAAGTTTTATAAAAATGAAATGTTTTAACAACTTAAAATTGTTAAAGTATGTTTTAAAATGATTTTTAAATATGAAAATAAAGATTTAAACAAAGTTTTAAATCTATGTTCAAATTAGGATTCAAGTTTATTTCGAATCCTAGATTTGAAATAAAATAAAGTTTTTGAATTTAAAATGTTTTAAAACAACTTTGAATATTTAAAATGTACTTTAAATTGATTTAAACTTAAATTGAATGTGGTTTTAAAACTCTTTTAAATTCCCTTTAGAAGATAAGTATTTCTTTAACATGTAATACAAAAGGTTTTTGAATTGTTTTAAAAACTTTATTAAAGTTAAAATTGTATTCATCTTAAATCTTAAATTTAAAATGGAATTTAAAAGTAAATTTAAATAAATTGTTTTTAAATGCTTTTGTTAATGGTAATTTAATCATTAATAGGAAAATGTTTTATATTAAAAGGTTAATTAAGATATAATAATTTACGATAATTAAATTATTATGGTAATTAAGATGGATAATTAATTAGTTTAATTAATTTATGATGTGGAACTAATTAATCGTGTAATTAAAGATTAATTAAGTTACAGTTAACACTTAATTAATTAAATATTTAGAGATTAATTATGGGTTATTAAAGATAAATTAATTTGTAATTAATAATGATTAATGTAAGTTTAATTACTTGAGAAAAGTAATTAAAGAATTGTTAGTAGTTAATGAAGGTTAGTAGCTAAGAATTATTAAATAATTAATTAATATGATTAATTTTAATAATCAATTAGATTAATTAATTAAAGATAATCATTTGTGGAATTTTTTAAGTGAAATTACTTAATGGAAGTAATTAAGAAATTAATTACTAATTGTAATTAATTAAGTTTAATTTGATTTGTGTAAGTTAATTAATTAAATTTAATTAATTTAAGATAATCATTGGATGATTTGATAAGTAATTACGTAATGTAATTAATGAAGTATAATTACTTAGTGAAGTAATTAAGATGGGTAATTACTGGATGTAATTAATTGAAGTATGGAGGTAATTTGGGTTAGTTACTTTGTGTAATTAATTGAAGGATGATTAATTAATGGGAAAGATTTGGGATTAATTACCTTGTGTAATTAATATGAAGAATAATTACTTAGTGAAAGCAATTAATAATTAATTACTTAGTGTAATTAATTTAAGAATTGATTGATAATATTGTTTGAAGATAATTAAGAGAGGTAATTAATTAAGGGTAACTAATTACTTAATAAGATTAATATAGGGTGATTAATAAATAAAATTAGTTAAAGATTAATTATTACTGATAATTAATTAAGGATTAATTAATTTATTTAATGAAATAATTAAGGATAGTTAATTATTATTTGGGATTAATCAAGAGTGATTAATAATTATAGTTAATAATTAAAGAAGTAATTAAGGATCATTGATTAATATAATTAATGATGTAATTAAGGGTTGATTAATTAAAGTTAATTAATCAATAATAGGTGATCATGAAGTAATTAATTAATTGTAATTAATTAAGGACTAATATAATTAATTATAATTAATTAATAAATGAAGTAATTAAGGTTAATTACATTATTTGATTAAGGATAATTAATTCATGAAATTAATTAAAGGATAATTACTTGAATTTAATTATAAGATAATTAATCAAGGGGGATTAATTAAGATGGAAATTAGAGAACGATTAATTTATTAATTTGTAATTAATTAATGGTTAACTAAGCAAGATTTATGTAATGAAGTAATTAATTTAATTTATTTTATTTTATTTTAAATTAGTTAGAGATGCAAGTAATTGATTTAATTCATATTAAATTAATTATAGAATGGTGATTAATAAATCATTTCTTATGGATACTGATTGATATTAGATGCCTTGAATGGTTTGAGATCTCAGATATGAGATAAGTAATGTTGTGTGATATGGATGTTTTGGTTGAAGTGTGATGATAATGTGGATTATTTTTTTATGATGATAATGTGAATTATCTGTTTGTGATGATAATGTGGATTATCTATTGTGATATGTCAATTATCTATCTGTGCGCATATAGATAATAGAATTTAATTGTTTTAACTTTAAAACAACTTGGACCTAAAAGATGGCATTTGGATATCGATGAGACCGGGATCGAGTTTGCTATATTACGGCATGATAGGGGGTTCTCGCTTTGCGTTTGGTGGCGAACGAGAGACTCTTACCCCTACATGTCCCTTTGAGTGGATTGGTTTGCTAGGTGCTTACAGTTGAGAGGCTGGCCATAAAAGAAAATTTGTGGTATCACTGTGAGCCACGGCGGGGCTGGGATGCTTGACAAGCCTACCAGTCGAGTGAGCCACTATCGATGGTTGAAAAGCCTAGACCGTCATAGTTTGGTATCAGAGCGCCAGGTTGAGTGAATACCTAGGCTTTGGAGTGATTTCTTTCTTGAGAGAGCATATTTGTAATTTTTATATATTTATTTCTACCTATTATTGGGTTACCTGTTCGGGTTTTCCAATATAAGTTATAAAGGTAGATGAGGTAGTGGAGTGTTCGGGTTGTTAATTATAAGATAATTAATCGAGGGGGATTAATTAAGATGGAAATTAGAGAATGATTAATTGATTAATTTGTAATTAATTAATGGTTAACTAAGCAAGATTTATGTAATGAAGTAATTAATTTAATTTATTTTAAATTAGTTAGAGATGCAAGTAATTGATTTAATTCATTTTAAATTAATTATAGAATGATGATTAATAAATCATTGCTTATGGATGGTGATTGATATTAGAAGTCTTGAATGGTTTGAGATCTCAGATATGAGATAAGTAATGTTGTATGATATGGATGCTTTGGTTGAAGTGTGATGATAATGTGGATTATCTATTTATGATGATAATGTGAATTATCTGTTTGTGATGATAATGTGGATTATCTATTGTGATATGTGAATTATCCATCTGCGTGCATATAGATAATAAATTGTTTTAACTTTAAAACAACTTGAACCTAAAAGATGGCGTTTGGATTTCGATGAGACCGGGATCGGGTTTCCAGATTTGGATATCCAAAAACCACATCTATCCAAATTAACAATAGGTCGTGAATCGCAAGTGAAGATGAAGATTCAGAGTGCAAGGGTTATCGTCGTTAACTCTTAGGGTGATTCCAAAATGAGTGTAACGAGATAATGTCTTTGGTTTCATTCGAAACCGGAATGAACTTGTATGGATTGAATGCTTTTAGAACATTGTCAGGTGGACGATGAGAATTCTAAGTGATGTATTCTCAAAAGGTAATCGTAGCCTCAAGCCTCATCAACGGGGAATGGCTAAAACAGGGGAGGTGCAACAAGGCTAAGTGGGTGATGCCCAAGTAGGATGAGATTTTCCCCTGTCTAGAAGTCCTTTTTTATTCGGCTGTGTGGGCAGTTGGAACGTACGCCAACTGCGGGGTTGTCTTGTTCGGGACTATCCAGTAAGGGCTGGTTCCGGCCTTGTGTTGCAGGGGATTGGGAGTAATCCTCGACGGTGATCTAGGCCCCATACTGTGACGGGCGGTACCACAGTAGCCCTGCCATTGTATGGAATACAAACATCAATAAGTGCCATACGTTTTAGTTGTGTCCAACTATGTTGGAACGTGAGATGTAAGAAATCCATCTATTTTTGTATTTTATTTGAAACCCTAGACCCTATTATAATATCAATGGATTTACTATCAAATGTTTTGGTTAGAGTAAGGTAAAAACTTACCCATGTTTATTTGTAGGGAGTCTTACATGATACCTTTGTTTTCAAAGGTTTTCAAAGTTAAAAAACTTTAACCTGTTACTCACAACAGACCCATGTCTGACCCGGAGTTTATCTTCTGTTTTTCTTAAATTCTTGGCACTTAAATTTTTTACGAGTAGCCAATGGATTCAGGTTAGCTTAGACGAATTGTGGAGGAGCAATGGAGCAGGAGGTTTTAGCGTTGTAGATATATAATGTTCCGCTGTGTTGGTATCTCGGAGTCGTTTCTTTGTGTTGTAATGAGTTGTAATAACTAGACAGGTGTTTATAACTATCTAGTATGTGATGTGTAATCTATGTAACTCTGATTGATGTTGTATACTATGTACTACCTTATGTTATTAATATAATTTATTCGTTCTGATGTTGTTTCTTCTGTCTTCTCTATCTTTTCTCTTTTCTATCCCTTTCTTTCTTCTAGATGATGCGACTTTCAGTGGAGTAAAAGTCGGGTCATTACAGGTTTATTCGTTCCAAAAATCCAGAAATCAGATATTGAAAGCAAAAATGAAGAAATCAAATAATACCTTCTGTTGGTTTTCGAAACTGGATGGTTGCTGGACAAGATAAATCGACAGCGGAGATAGTAGAGATTGGGGAGACGGCGGAGACAGCGGAGATGGCGGTGCAAACGACGGTGGAAGGTCGATGTTGAGCAATGTTAGGGACAGTTCAATTTTTTATTAAATTTGGGTAGGGAAATTTGGGGGAAATTTTTTTTAATATGCCTGCGTTTGGAGAGGGTTATTCTCGGAGGTGGCTAATATTTATTTTCTCCATGTTAACTTCTATGCAGCATTTTAGAATTGTTTCTTTAATAATCCACGTAGATAATAACATCATTTTCGTTAACACGCTGTGCCTTTATGCTGCAAAATTATATTTTCTTGTAGTGTATAAAAGTGATTTAGTGAATATTTTAGAATTAAATATAATTGAAATTGAATATTTAATATTTAAATTTGTAATTTGAGATTTTATTTAAATGTTGTAAAAAATGAATAAGTGAGTATTTTCAAATTTAAAACAAAATTAAATTTAAATTTTGAAATATAAATGAAATTTATCAATTGAGTTATTGTAAATTGTTTGAACATTTAAACTTTAAAACCTACTGAATTGAAAGTGGTTTAAATTCATAGTTCAAATCTGGATTCGAAATCGATATAGATTGAATGGTTTTAATGAGAATTTGAATTGAAACTTTAACTCTTTTACTTGAAATTGTTTATCTGAGATTGATTTAAATTGAATTGTGGAAATAAAGTTGATTTTAATTGATTTGTGAAATTGAAAGAAACAATTATAATTTGAAACTATTTTCGATATATCAACTATTTTAATATACAAACTATTTTAATCTATAACCTAATTTTTTTATAAACTATTTTTAATGTATAACCATTCTAATATATAAAGTACTTTCAATATTCAAACTGTTTATGTTGGAACTATTATGATTTAGATTTAATAGATTTAAATACAAATACTTTGATATAACGGTTTAACGTATTTTGTGGTTTTGATTTCGAAAGTGATATGATTTTGAAATGAAAATGGTCTTATGGTAGGAAATATGAATTGTTTGAAATGATTATAAAAGTGATTTTACAAAAGATCAAGGTGTGAAATAAGCGTCTGGTTGTTTAAGAGACCGTTGTCATACTCTCTGCCAATACCGAAAACCACTTTAACAACCGTGTATGTGATGGAGAATCCAGAACGAAGTAGGATGGTTTAACAATGTCTATATGAGGTATGAACGCAGCCCTGACTCCCGCGAGTCAGCTTGATGTGACTAAAATAGGAGCCACGTCGGGCCAAGTGAGGTTGCACCTCCGATCGAGCATGCTTTTTTGATACCATTCTATTACTTTGTGATTTGATCGGGTGCACCTTTAACTATGGGAGTGTGTCTCAAGGTGGACAGTAGTAGCTGCTATGCATTACCACTAGTCCGGATCCACAAAACAGTAGTATCATACCCTAGGCATTGCCTCGCGTGCCATGTCACACACCTTATCACACCCAGTACGAGTTTGGTTTGTACCATACCTATGGAGTGCTCACTAAGTAAACCACCGGTTTGATGGAGCTTACAGTATCTGTATAGACTATGGTAATTTATAAAATGTGTTAAAGGTGATATGGATGACGCCTTAACGCTATTTTAATATTTTACTTTACTGTAGACATTATCTATGTAGCATATTGTATTATCTATGTAGATAGTTTAACGGATCCTTAAAGGATGGGAATCCCAAACATCCTTTAAGTTATATTGCATTTCACTTGACATTTCACTTGACATTTCACTTGAGTTGATTTACTTGCATAAGAATGTTAATCTCGACTCGAGTGTTTTTTGTTTTTCTTTATGCTAGGGTCAGACTGAGTGTCATAGCATTTGAGACTCGCCTTTGGAGCTTGGAGCTTTGCTTGAATATCTGTCATATATCTATTCAGCTTTCAGTTATTCCAGTTATTTCCAGTTGTTTATGTTTATACTTATCATTTGCTTATGTATTAGAGGTTCCTTTGTATTTGGATTTCTATTGTATTTTGTGTCAGACTCTGATGTTGTAGTAGCTATATGAACTATTATTTATTTATTCCGCTACTTATTGTTATATTACTCCGTGTCTGTGATTTTATGATTTATTTTATTTACTGTATATGATAAGTTTTGCCAAATATAACTTAACAATCTGTTGTTTTGAGAAAATTCAAGTCTGACATGAGTGGATGATTATCGATTTGAATGGCTCGAAATAGCGGGTCGTTACATGATGTTAATGGTAAACGTTACCGACAGTAGAATACCATCGCGGTATTGTTATTATTGATAAGTCAAAATGACTATTGATATTTTATCTCTACCACTGGTAAAACGTTCATTGGTATACCGATAAACTGTTAAATCATTTAGTGATGTTGATTAATTTACCAATGCATAGAGGTATTAAAATTTTATTACATTAAGGTTTTGATAATAATAAAAAGTAAATATTTTGTTACTAATTCCAACTTCATTAATGCTTATGTAAACATTTTGACTTATTTTAGTCGACGTAGAATCTTCTTGGTTCATCGCTAGTCATTTACAATAACATGAAGTAATAATTTTGATAATGTTAAACTTTTAAGTTCGTAAAACCAAAAAGAATTATAATCATAAATAATACTACTAGCATCTTCTTAATATATGAAGCTTTCAAAAGTTTTCACTACGAGGAACCACAGAAATTCCGACGGTTTGAAGCTGTTGGCTGCCGTCGATAACCGTCGGTAGCCGACAGAAAAAGCCGTAGAAATATTTAGCGTCGAATAACAATACTTCGATAAGATTTCCGACGGCTAACAACGATCATGCCGACGGCTTTTGACGACCCACCGAATACACGCGAAAGGTCACAGGGTACACCAGTTTGGTGCCGATAGCCGTCAGAAGCCATCGGTTTATTAACTACCAGTAAGCTGTCGACAATCTGGAGTGTATTTTTATTATAGTAGCCATTCAACCTTCAAACAACAAATATATAACATGCTACTACAAATCTATGGTTTTCTGTCGTGCATTTGGCGTAGTTAAATCTTTTAGCGATGTCATAGCATCACCAAATGTTCGACATAAAAGCGAGTGCCACTAAACATGTTAGCATTGCTAAGACGTCATAAAAGTGGCACCATTATGGTGTCGCTAAATTTTTGCGATGCCTATTGCTTATTAGAAAAGTGAGCGTCATCAAACATGTTTGCATCAAAGGCATCATAAAAGTGGCATCGGTATGGAAATTGGACATCACTAAGGCGTTGACAAAATCTAGTGACGTTATGGCAACGCTTGCCTTTTATTTGAAAATAACACTACGACGTTGCTAAAGTTTAATGACGCCACGTTGACAATCATAATCTCTAGTCAAAACAGTTGTCGCTATAATGTCACTAAAATTTCAGTGATGACTTTGCATCGCCTAATTGTTATAATATTTAATAGCAATTTGTTGGATTCAATCCATTCAACCGCAAAATGAAACAAAATAATTATAAATGCACAGCTCATTAATATATATATATATATATATATATATATATATATATATATCATGGCAAACAATTAAATATGCATAGCTAACTAATATATGCCATCACAAATAATCAAATATGCATATCTAATTAATATATATAACTAAAAAACTATGAGAAATAAATACAAATTAAGTCTAAATACATGCAACAACATAATCAGTAAAACATGATTACAAAGTCACATGACAACTACCATTTCAGCCCAATATGCCTGAATAATACTTAATAACATAATACATATATGACGCATAAATCTATCACTACATGTCCAAATGAAGCATCTTATATATCATGCGACGGTCCACTACCGTGCTCACTTCTTTGTCGTCTATACTCCTGCATAAACTTCATCGCGTCTGCCATACTCGTCTCCAACCCACTCGCTTTGGTCTTGAGTATGGAAATCTCTTCATCCTTCGCTTTCAACTCCTCGTAGAGCTTTTGTCTCACATTCGATTCAACACTTCTTGTGCTTAATGTGTTAGCTCTGTAAGACTGTATGAAGATGATTGCATTAATATATATATATATATATATATATATATATATATTTCTTAACTATAATCAAGTAAGATGGTATTACTACTGGTCTAATAGAAGTTCAAAATAAAAGTATTCAAGCTATGTTATCCAATCACACGGTTAAGGTATGAATAAGCCTACAAAGCATTAGAATACTGAAAGTAGTATTTTGCTTGATACAGGATACGGACTATGCAGCAACATAATGCAAGAATCAGAACACTAAAATAGTGTTATCATAGTGAGCTAAAAGCAAACTAAACAATTTTTCCATGTGTAGTTTATGTATACACCAGTGACATGCAAGATAGGAAAGCATAAATTATAATAAGGTGGTCGAAACTATAACAATGCGCAGGTAAACAATCAAACCATGCCTTTAGTTTAAGGCAACTTGACTTTTATTCTTTTATTTTAAATCACCTTGAATATAGTTTATTCGTATAAACTTTTCCTGCTTGAAACATGATTTTCTTATGGAACTTTAAACAAAATGTGCTTCGTAACTATTAGAAATGAGAAATGATGGTCAAACCAAATATCAGTCACAATGTATATTACTTAGTATTTTGGGTATTCAATCAAGTATACATGAGCCGCATCATATACCGGCCCAATATGTAAAAATAGCGCTTTATAAAGCCAATAGCAATATAATGAACTGTACTATATATTTTACTGATCATTTTTTGAATAAAAGAGGAATACTGAAAACATCACTTTGTTTCTTCAATTCGTTTCTGCAAATCATTTCTACAATATCACAATTCTTTTCATGGTATCAGAGCCATATTAAGCCTAATGGCATTTTTATCAAGTTTTGAAGAAAATCAAAGCCTTATCATCGAGGACGGGAGCATTCAAATCAAGATATCATCAGAACATTCTCATCATTTGAAATCTTAATAACTTATCAGGTACACACTCATCATCTGGATTATTAATGAATTTGCTTATGAAAAACAGGTGTCATGCCAAAGAAAAAGAAATCAATCTGATTTTTGATTGCAATGAGTTTTCATTAAGGAAATAAGAAAATTCTCAAACGAGAAATTTAAAAAACTGAAAACTGAAATCAGGAAAGCAATCAAAAGCACAAAAAGCAACTGCCTCACTAAGAACTCATCAGAACCCATTCATCACTTGAGTTTGGCTGCAACTAACCTGTTCACACTACTGTTGAAGTAATCTTGCATTATCAAGTATCTAAATCATCAAATTTGATTGTCGCTTTGTTGTATCATCATGGCTGAAGGGGACAACACTTCAGCAACTTCTAAAAATATAGCTAACTCTCAACAGTAGACCATAGAAGCCACTAAAAAACTGATCAAGACTGTCATCGATCCACCAAGTCAGTTAATCACCCTACATCTTGATGAAGACAACTATCTTATATGGAAACTTCAAGTTGAAACAGCAATACAAGGATATGGCATTGAAAGATTTATCCTTGGCACTATTCCTATCCCACCAAGATTTATCACTGATTCATAAAACAAGATGGTTAGTAATGAAGAACATACAAAGTATTATAGGCAAGATAGACTAATAAGTTCTTGGCTACTATCATCCATCAACACAACCTACAAGCTCAAGTAATAGATTGCAAATTTGCTAATGATATCTGGATTACAGTGGAAAGAATTTTCAATATTCAATATGCTGCAAGGGTTATGCATTACAAAATACAATTACAAAATATTAGTAAAGGTAATCAGACAATAAGGGATTACTTATCATAAGTCAATAATATATGCAACTTTTTGGAAGCTGCAGGGTACAAAGTGTCAGAAACTGAACAAGTGTTGACTATTTTGAATGGACTTAATGAAGAATATGAAGCAATTATAGAACTTGTACCATCTCAACCAACTTTGTCATATATACAGTATGTTCATGCAACCCTACTTACACATGAGGCAAGGATTGATCAAAAGAAGCCATAAGATACAGATTTATCAATCAATTATGCATTCAGTTCCAAAAAAAAGTCAAAACTCTAACAAACAAGGTCAATCCTATCAAAGAGGTGGTTGTTCTGGCAGACAAGTGGCAGAGGGAGATGGAATAATAGCAATAACAGACCAAAGTGTCAAATATATGAGAAACTTGGTCATACTACAATGAAGTGCTATTTTAGATTTAATGCCAGTTATGTGCCTAATCAGAATCCAAATAACCAAAGAGGTGGCAGTCTCAATGTCAACATGGCTCAAACACAACAAGAATCTAGTATTCAGTCAGATTGAAATGGTGTAATTAATCAGAATATCATCACAAGGCAAGAACACATTCAAGATGAGAGTTGGTACCCAGGCTTAGGAGGAACTAATCACATAACAAGCAATCTTGACAATTTAAACCTAGACAACAAAGAGTATAGAGGTAAACAGTCAATCTGCATGAGAAATGGTGAGTCGTTTAATATCACATATACTGGTGATACATTTATTAAAGGTGCAAGACAACTATTCTTAAACAATTTATTCAGAGTACCAAAGATAAGAAAACTTCTAGTGAGTGTATCATAATTTGCAAAAGATAATAATGTCTATCTTGAATTCTATCCCAATTATTGCCTAGTTAGAGACATGCTAACTAAGAAAATTCTCTTGCAGGGTGATGTAGTTAGGGGATTATACAGATTCAACCTAATAAACAGTAGCAATTCTGGAAGAAAACAAAAATATTGTAACATGGTTGAAATTGCTCAACCAGAAAGAAATGGAATTGTATTTGATCTATGGCATTATAAATTTGGCCACCCAAATACAAGTGTAGTCAAACAAGTATTTAGCAAAAATAAAACTGTGTTTAATGATATTTCTTTACCATATGTTTGCACTTACTGTCAAATGGGGAAAAAAAAATCATAAATTAGCATTATATGATTCATTAAATAAGTCTTCAAAGCCTTTAGAATTAGTTGACACTGATCTGTGGGGACCAGCCGCAACTTGTTCAGATTATGGATATTGATATTATATATCATTTATAGATGCATATTCAAGACATACTATTTTTTGAAGAAAAAAAGTATGAAACCTATAATGTATTAATGCATTTAATATCTTTAGTAGAAAAACAAACTGGTCATCAAGTTAGAATTGTGTAGTCTGATGGTGGTACTGAGTAAAAAAAAACTCAGTAGATTCTTCAATAAAAAATAAAAGGGGAATAATTCATGGAACTATATGTCCCTATACATTAGAGAAAAATGGTCCGATTGAGAGAAAACATAGACATTTGGTTGGTACAGGCTTAAATCTATTAGCAAAAGCATCTCCACCATTAAAGTTTGCCTTGATTCCTTTAACGCTACTGTATACCTAATCAATAGGTTACCCACAAAGGTTCTTAAAGGAATTAACCCGCTGGAAAAATTATATGGAATTAAACTAGATTATCAGAGTTTAAGAACATTTGGATGTCTATGTTTTCCCTACATAAGACCATACAATACTAAAAAATTGAGTTTTGGATCAAGAGCATGCACCTTTTTATGATATGGTACAAATAAGAAGGATTATAAATGTCTTGATGACAGTGAAAAAATCTTCATAGGCAGGCATGTAGTATTTAATGGACATGTTTTTCCTTTAAACAATGCATGTATAAAGACCACTCAGAAAATCTGTAATTCAAAGGTATCCATACCTAATATACCTATGTATACGGATGTATTGCAAACAAAGGAGTCAAAAAGGACTGCTAGAGTTCATAATCCACAACTCACAATGTCAAATCAACCAAGTCATGTATTACCAGAACTGCGCGGCTATCACAATCAATCTCTTGTACACACAAATGATCAAACATAATCAACTTGTGAAGAAAGTTTAGTCGGTTCACAAATGCAACCAGGAAACAGTGATGATCAAGTAAGTACAAAAGCATCACCACAAATCAGAACAGGACATCCCATGGTTACAAGATCAAAAAGTGGGATTTTTAGGTCAAATGTATATACAACAATCTCTGTCTCGAAGGAGCCTGAAACATTTGAACTAGCTGCAAAGGACAAGCACAGGAAAGAAACAATGGATGAGGAGTAGAATGCACTAATAAGGAACAAAAAAGGGGATTTAGTGTGTCCACCAGACAACAAGAATGTAGTTGGTTGCAAATGGACTTATAAATGAAAGAAGAATCCAGATGAAACTATGGCTAGATACAAAGCAAGACTGGTAGCTAAGGGGTACACTCAACAATATGGGTTTGACTTTAACGAAACATTTTCTCGAGTGGTCAAGCCAACAACTATAAGAGTTATGCTAAGTAATGCCTTGCACAAACAATTGAATATTAGACAACTTGATGTTAATAATGCTTTTCTGAATGGTACAATATAGGAAAAAATATACATGGAACAGCCATAAGGATACAAATAAAATTCAAATCTTGTGTGCAAATTAAATACGGCAGTATACGGCTTTAAACAAGCACCATTGGTATGGTTCGATGGACTGAAAACCACTCTATCTCACTTAGGTTATCAGTCTACCAAATCAGATAATTCATTATTTATCGAAGTCAACAAAGAGTCAAGTATTTACATTTTAATATATATTAATGATCTAATTATTACAGGGGATGATGAGGCTGAAATCAACCAACTTACCCAGTATCTAGACAAAGAGTTTTCAATCAAGGACCTTAGAGACTTGAACTATTTTCTGGGCATAGAAGTCAGAAGGAAGTCAAAATCAGAAATAATGCTAAGTCAAAAGAAATATATTTCATAGTTGTTGATCAAGACTAAAATGGATAATGCAAAGCCACAACCAACTCCAATGATAAGTCATCAGCATCTGACTAAAAACAAGGTAGAACCCATAACAAACACTAAACAATATAGAAGTGTTGTCGGTGCTTTAAAATATACAACAATTACTAGACTAGACATTTCATTTAGTGTCAATCTGTGAAGTTAATGCCCCACTATTCACCCGCAATAACCCTGCTATATCTCATAGCGGATTTTTACCGCTACGATTTTTCCATATAGCCCCAGTATAGCCTTTCCGCTTTAATCCTCGCTATTTTCCCTATATCCTGTTATTCCCGCTATATTCCGCTATATCTTCTTTAAAAGAAATGAATTGAAAAATGACATTTATACATTATAAAAATTATGAAATTAATTTATTTAATTGAATTTTTAATATATTTTCAGAAATGAATATACTTTAGTATTCTACTAAATTCAATTATGTTATATAACAGTTTTACATTTATTTACAGTATATTCGCACATGTTTTTATTTAAAATTATTTATGTATTAATTATAATTCAGTTGAATGTTAAATTTTCATTTAATTACCATTTATATCTTTGTAAAAAAAATTAAGTATGAATTTTATATGCTATTATAGAGTCATCCACAATATCCTGCTATATTCTCGACGTATCCCCACGATGACTTTATGCACCTCCGCCGTATTGAATCTGTCAAGCGCTTTAACTGCACATGTGTTAATAAAGTGTATCAATTCATGTAGGAACCACAAGATGATCACTGGAAGGTAGTAATACCAATACTGAGATACAGCAAAGGGACAATAAACTATGGCTTACTATTAAAGAAGTGTAACAGTCTCAACATTACTGGTTACTCTGATGCTGACTGGGGTACTGATCCAGATGATAGAAAATCAACAACTGAATATTGCATATACATTGGTGACAACCCTATATCATGGTGTTCAAAGAAGCAAGAAGCTGAATACAGGAGTGTCGCAAGTGCAACAGCGAAAATAATGTGTATACAGTCACTTCTTAATGAGCTAAATATCAAGTCAAAGAGCAGCCGATATTATGGTGTGTGTGACAATCAAAGTACAGTCTATATGTCAGCAAACCTAATTCTACATTCAAGAACAAAGCACATTGAAATAGATCTCTACGTTGTTAGAGAAAAATTTCAAAAAGGAAATTTGCAAGTTAATCACATACTAGCACCTTATCAGCTTGTTGACGGACTTACCAAGGCACCGTTAAATCGAAATTTCACCAAATTCAAAAGCAATTTAAAGGTAGAAGAGATTCAAGCAGATACAAAGGAACCTATTGAAACTACTGAAGCTCAAAGAGCAAAATTGCCAGCATCTCGAAAACACAGCAAAGCCATCAACAAGCTCAATAAAGTTGCAGAGAATCAAGCTAAGAAATACTCGCAAGCTGGAGAAATCTCTTTAATTTGATAAAATCATAGAAAATATGAGGCGACAGATAGATTTGTGAATCGCCTAACCCTAACCCTAATATTGGTTTAGGGGGTGTTAGAAATTAGAAATGAGAAACAATGGTCGAACCGAATATCAGCCACAATGTATATTACTCAATATTTCGGGTATTCAATCAAGTATACATGGGCCACATCATATACCAGCCCCATATGTAAAACTATTGCTTTATAATGCCAATAGCAACATAATGAGCCGTATTGTATTTTTTGCTGATCATTTTTTGAATAAAAGAGGAATACTGAAAACATCACTTTGTTTCTTCAATTCATTTCTGCAATTATTTCTGCAAATCATTTCTACAATATCACAATTCTTTTCAGTAACTTTTATTCAGATTTATATGTCAATAATTATTAAGTTGCATGCTGCATAGTGCATAATGCATATTTTTGTTCATCTTCCAGCAATCATCATGTTTAGAATTGAATACTGGAGCACATAGTTCATGGATCGAATGTGAAAATTTTACATTGACTTTAAGCGGCTTGGTTGCGCAACTACGTCATGAGCGTTACCAGGCCCAACAAGCTCTTGCTGCATTAATAATCACTCCTTTTGGCATTATTTTTACTGAAGCAAGTAATTGTACTGGTATTGAGAAAAAGTATGGCGGCTTCAACTAAATCTAACCAATTATATATCTTGTTATTTTGTACAACACCAAAGATGAACATCATTATCTCATGAATCAGGCCAACTAAGCTTTTAATAATCAGGTCTTATAACTGTATTGGGTTGGGTTAGAGAGGAGCTAGATGATCTTTGGAACCATGGTCCACTTCAAAAAAATCATTCAATTGAAGAAGCATAAGTTTTCGGAACTTGAACTTGGAAAATAATGAAATGTTAACCTGAAGCTCCTCCAGTATTCCACATTTGTTGTGAATTACACTAACAGTTTTACTAGTTATTATGTAGCATAAAATACTTATCCGAAACTTAAAACATGGGAATTCAGTAGCGGTATTTCAATTTGTTTATTATACAAGTCAAACCTGTCGTTATTTAGCACGTCTGTAAACTTTAACTACAAAAAGTTTGGCTATGGGTTAGATGATTTAAAATTTTTAATTGGAGGCTAATTCGACGTACTATTTTGATTTGCACATTCAGTCTAAAATTGGATTTAAACAATGTTTAAGGTTAATTTGACGCATGATTTTGATTTGAATATTCAATCTATAACTGGGTTTAAACAATGTTTTAAGGTCTGTGTTGCATGAAGCAAGTGATGCTTGCAAATAGCAGTTGAGCGGAGTGGAAAAGAAGGGAATCACACACTTGAGTGAAACAAATTAGAAAAAGGAGTAACTTCACAAGTGTATACATAATTTTTTATTAAACCTATTATTTTCATTTGTACAGCTGCAATACAATATTTTCATCATTTTAACAGTTTAATAGCAATATCATGTATATATTTCCATCTACCGCTTTTTTCTCTCACCATCACCATTACAAGTTCCAAAAAATATACTTTAATAAATCCCAGATTTACGTGAAACTTTGAAGCAATTCATTTTCCATTATCAAGCATATGCTTGGGGCCTAGTATTTGAAGGGGCACACATTTTGAAACTCGTTTGTTCAAGAGCTCATCAAATTCTATACAATTATAAAGTAAATGCAATTCTAATTCTACCATAGTGAGAACAAATGTTGTCTTCCAAATTTACAGAATAAAGATGTTTCCTACCTTCTACATGCTCTGGACATAGGAAACTAATTCGAGTTGAAATTTTCTCTCTTGGCTCCCTTCTTTAATTCTTTCTGTTTTTATTTTTTTTATATGCTCTGGGCAAAGCTCACCTCTCGATCTAATGATAAATTACTATGTGTCCAGATTAATTCATTTGGTCATACAATGCCCTCACTGGAACATGACAAGTTTGTCAAGCATTATTTAACATTCTTGTACTTGTAGTTTCTCCACCAAAGTTTGAACACTTCCGTATTGTAGGGTATCAACTTTACCAACACTAATATATTTTTATGTACGGGATGTTTGTATATTTGAGTATAAGAAAATCTTAATGGTGAAACTATTTTTTCTTCTACTTTGGTCAAATTTTCGATACTTTACTACTGTCAATTAGAGGAAAATCTTAATGGAATAGGAAACATCTTGCAATGTAAATGCTATATAGAGAAAATTTTGTTTAGCAAAAAAATGAAAAGGCATCTGCATAAAAAGGAGATCAGTTATCAAATTGGGGGATCCTCCTCACCTTCTCCAATCAACTCTATTCCGTCAAATCTCAATCTTCCTTCACAACAAAATCATAAGGAAAAACCACCAGATATTGATGAAGATGGATTCCAAGCTTTGCACAACCGTCGAAAGAACATGTACGTTCAGCGCTCCAATCATGGATATATAGCCCAAGAAAGTGAAAAAGTCGACTGTAAATATGCAAGAAATGTGAACTTCAGATCTGCTCTGGATGCAAGAAACACAAAAAGAAACATTAGTTTCAGATCTACTCCTAATGCAAGAAATACAATAAGAAATATTAAAGCAAACATGGGAATACAATACCAGATTGGAGAAAACTCGAGCAAAGCTTCATCATGGGTTGAGACGATCAAGAAAAAGGGGTTAAACTCAGATTTTTGATCTTAATTAGGTTGCTCCTATCTCCATCCACAAGAAAAGGATAATTTTTGTGGAGGAAGTGGTTTGAAAAAGAAAGGAAATGAAATGGAGCTATTAAGTTGTTGCACATGTGTATGCAAATAGCCACCTTATCATCATTTCAAGGCATTTATAATGAGAACTTGGAACCCAACAGATAAATTTGAAATTTATACATGCAATAGTGCGTATTTTATCATCATATTCTCAAATGCAGTAGAGTATGAAAACACAATTAAAGAAGGACCATATTTCATAAATGGAAAACTTATCATTTTAAAAAAATTGAACAAGAAACTAAATCTTGATAGGGATCTTCTCATGACTATGCCAATTTGGATTCGATTACTAGAACTAAACTTGAAACTGTGGGATAGAGATGCATTTAGTGCAATTGCTAGTGTAGTTGGTATCCCGTTGAAATTGGACAAAGCAAATGTGAAAGAAATCAGACATTGCTATTCAAGGATTCTGATTGAGACCAATGCTAATGCAGGGTTGCCAAAAGAAACATATATTTCAACGCATGATATAGAAAATATAGTGCAAATAATGGAATATGATTGGATTCCTCCAAGATGTAAAACTTGTGCTTATTTTGGTCATTATCTTGAAAACTGTATTACTACAAAAGTCTGGCAGAAAAAAGCAGTGCTGAAGCAAAGCCAATGAGTAATAACCAAAATGAAGACAATGAAGGATTCCTTCCTTGAGCAGTGTTTCATTTCAAGTTGTTCAATATTTTACATATGATCGTAACACTATTGGTATGTCATGTGATTGACCATAATCACAGTATATCTTAGTTACTTAAGATTCAAAATAGTCTCAAGTCTGAAAACTATAATTGGTAAAGTACTTCTCTAAGGATTTTCTTTATATATATATATATATATATATATATATATGTTTAACGTATTGATATTATTACTTCTATCTCCATATAACAACATATATAAAAGTAAAGTAGATATCTCTAAATTTTTACTTTATTTCGAACATGATTCTTTTACAAGAGTTTATTTACGTAACAAATTACATTATTGCCCTTAAGCCATACTGTTAACATTCTCATGTGTGGCCATGTAATTATTAGAATTATTGTGTATATGAATAAAGTATATTGAAAAGTTTATCATGTTGAAGATATTACAAATTTGGGATATTAGTAAACATTTCTCAATGGCTAGTTCGTTCCTCCAATTTTCCTCCCTTCGCACCCTCTATTTTATTAATTTTTAAATATTCCAAAATTGTCCATATTTTCAAAAAACAACCAAACCCTGTTAAGGAGAAACAACAGTGAAAATAAGCTAAGAGAGATTCATGTAAAAACCTAGCTCGGCCTTAACAAGATTCGTATAACAACCTCGTTTGAACCAAGTGAGATTTATGTAATAAGGTAATTTGGCTTGAGTGTGGTTTGTATAATAACCTTTGTTTGGCCGAACGTGGTTCGTAAAAGAACTACGTCATATTTGAACGTGGTTTAAGAAGAATGTGGGAATTTTCGGAATGGGCTAGGGCTAAATGAAAAAAGTGAGATGTTACAATTATTTAGTTGAATACGGGGTAAAAGGAGGAAAGTGGGAGAAGAATAAAACTGGCCTTATTTAGTTTGATGTTTGGTGGTTTGCATTTACTATATCTTGTATTTCAACTTTTATATTTTACTTAGGCTCTAAGTGATATGCTGATATATTTTTTTCTTGTATTAATGTTTGTTAACACAGTTATTGTTATCATCAGAAATCATATTAACTTTGTTGAAACCATGAAGAATAAAAAAGAAGGATTTACAAGGAGAGATATCAATAACAAAGACTTTCGAAAGAGTCGTAGGGATGCTACAACAAAATACTGGATAAGCAATGAACTTTCGAAGAAGTCGAAAGGCAATAAGGTTGTCCTCCAAATTCAGTTAATTCCTTTCGAAACATATAGTTTTGCATGCTAAAAGAGTATTTCGAATGAGTTAAGCAATACCTTTTGAAGGCAATAGACTATAAGCTTTCATATGCACGTTAAACCTTTTGAAGCAGTGGGTTTCGCCATCATTTATATTCCACAGAAGAACTTTTGGCCAGAGCTACCCCTTCGAAAGCATAGATTAGCCTTTCGAATCGGTTGAAACCATCCATAATTATAAAAGAAAGCTCACTTAAGTTCAATGAAGCAATCTTATACACCAGAGGATGGGGTTCCGCATCAGTCAACAAGTTTTCCTTTGAGAGCTACCTTTTGCATTTGAATCTTCTACTACATTCCAGTTCCTTTGAAGCCCCAAAGATTCACCTAGCGACAGAATTGAAAGCCCGTACCCTTTCCTACTTGCAATAGCACGTCAACAACAAAATGGAGAGCACATCTACACCTTTCGATGAACTCGAAAGCATTTAAGTTCCATTTAAAACTAAAGTAGAAGAGCGCCCTGATGTCAACATCAACAAAAGGTCTTCAAGGCACCCCTTCGACTAAGTCGAGAGGATCTATTCGAGCTTTTATGAATAAGACCCAAGGGCTATTGTTTTAGGGTTATTGTTTTGGAGGATCCGATCTCATTTACTTAATACTTGTTCTTTCTTAAATTTGTAAACCATGATTCCCAAATCAAATTGGGAAATTTTACTTATTTGAATTACTTAAGCTTCTTATAATCAAACAATATTATTAAAGCAAGTATTTGGCATTTATGGATATATTAGTTGATCTGATGCTTCAATGTGATTCTGGTTTTGGATTGCTTGTATCAAAGTTGATCGATAGGCTACCTTTCGAAGGATTGGAAACATACTAATTCATTTAAAGCCCTTAGATCACTAGGTCCTAACCACAAGTCACATTGACATTTCGAAAGGAGGTTTCGATCGAATCCTAAGCCAATTCAACTATTTCAAAAGCTAGTTTCAAAAACGTCTCAAGTGTCTCGACCGTTTCGAAAGGTTCTGTATAAGGAGTTTCAATTGTCGCAACCTTTTCGTAAGGTAGACTTAAGGGAGATTTAAATCATCTAGATTGTTTGGAAAAAAAGGGGTTCGAAAGGTTTAAACTATCTCCATCTGTTCGTGGTTTAGAAGGGATCACTTACACTTTAAGCTTTGATTTGGGATGTTGATAAGTTTTCTTGTTAACATTTTTGGCGCTAGAAGGAAGGCTCAGACCTCCGACTCTGTTGAATTCTGACTCTACTTTTCTATAACCCAATTCTATTTCAAGCTTACCTACCATTACCATCAATTCTCAATTCAACCTTGTCGAAACCAAGATGACTAGAAGAGAAGGATTTACAAGAGATGATACCATCAACAAATCCTTTCGAAGGAGTCAAGGGGATGCTACAGCAAAAATTGGACGTCCTATAAACATTTGAAGGGGTCAAAAAAGGACGAAAGCACTCTTTTGCTTCAATTGCTCCCTTTTGAAAGTGATGCTTCCGCATACATGAAGATGCTTCAAATAAGTTGAGGAACACCTTTCTAAGGCAACAAATTATAGCCACTCACATGTCCGCCAAACCATTCGAAACTAAAAGTTTCACCTTCATTCAAATTAGACAAAAGGATGCTTTGCTAGAGCAACCCCTTCGAAAGCACAAATAAGCCCATAATTAAGAAGGAAGAGCTTGCAAATGTTCAATATTACAATCTCCTACATTAAAGGATGGGGTTTCGTATCCATTAGCAAATGCGCCATTGAAAGTTACTTCCGCTTTAAGACCTTCAATGTCTCGAGTTCTTTGAAGCTCGAAAGATCCACCTATCGACAGAGTCGAAAGCACGTACCTTTTCATGCAATAAAACAGCAACACAAAGCAGAGAAGTGCACTACCCCTTTCGATGAAGTCGAAATTGTTCAAGTCCATTCAAAAGAAAAGCGGAAGGATGCCCAAATGTGAACGGCAATGAAAAGTTCTCCAAGGCCGCCTTTCGACCAAGTTGAAAGGACTAATTTGAAAGATGCCAACCCACACCTAAAATAAGAACCTAAGGATCTGTTTTAGGGATTTGAATTGATTCACTTCATTCTTTTACTCTATTAAATTTGTAAACCTTAATTTTGAAATTAGATTGGGGACTTAATCAATTTATATAGTATTGGCTTAATGAAAGCAAGATTATGATATTTTTGGATATGCAGTTGATTTAATACTCTTATAGGATTCAGTTTATAATATGCTTGTGTCGACTTGATCGAAGGATCACCTTTTGAGTGAGTCGAAACCCTTAGCTCAACCAATATCCTTAGAGTCATAGCTTCAAAGCTCAAGTTATCAAAAGGTTACCTTTTGAGTAAGTTGAAACCTTTAGCTCAGCCAATAACTTTAGATATGTATGTCCTAACCCAAGCCATTGTAAGGAAAAGCTTCCGACGTAGTCAAAACCATTCCATTTAATTCATATCCTATGTTCCAACCCTTGAGGTTTCTCAACTATTTTGAAAAGGGGTTTCAAAAGGATAACTAAGCCAATTAAACTAGTTTGAAAGGCTTAATATAAAGGGATACATGTGTTTTGACCGAGTTGGAATGCCGAATAAGAAGGAATTTTGACTTAATCGGTTGAAAAGGTATAACAAAGGGAATCAAGCCTTTCAACTGAGTCGAAAGGTTGAACAAGAAGAAAGTTTAACTGAAATAACCTATTTCAAAAGGTGGTTTAAGGGAGAAATAAGGTTTTAACTATCTCTATCTGATCAAAAAGGAGTTTCAAAGGAGACATCTACACTTTGGTCTCTGCTTTGAGGTGTTGACAAGTTTTCTCGTTAGCACATACTTTAAACTTTACACAACCATGCTTAGAAAAATTAAAACGTCCAAACAAGGATCCTCAAAGACACACTTAATTGGATTCTCCTATGAAGCTATTGAAGATTCTAAACTATATGAAGAGCAAATGTTAAGATTAGAGGCTTTAAGAATCATCAAGAAAAAGAAGGCCGAATCTTATGACCTAAATAAATGGAGCTTAAACCCCTTTCACATTGCTACACCCATATTTACTTTAGAGGGAACAAAAGATAAGAGTGATAAACTTGTTTGATCAAATGAAAAAGATAATTCAATTCTATACCAGAGGCACTATCTTTAAAAAATAAATGATGGTTGATTACTATACCTTTGCACAAAAATGGCATCAAGCAATAAGCGGGACATTACCTTTGTTTGAGCTTCAAAAGGTTTTGAACAGGAAACTGGCCGTTGAGGGTGAAGCTTCAGAGTCAAGTAACAAAAAATCTAGAAATCATCCCCAAAAGACAAGCTTCAAGTCAAGACTCCCAAAGGAATGTAATCTGACTACGTCGATTGAGAATGTTTATTTACTAACCAAGGAGGAACTCAATTATTGGTCATCCCAATAGAAAAGGCCTAAATACGAAAGGAATCGAGGAGGATCCTACTGCCACTATCATATGATGAATGGGCTTGAGACAAATCAATTTAGAGCACTTGAAGGAATGATGATCAACTTTTTCAAACAAGGAAAATTTAATGGATTTGTAAAGCGATCTTATTCAAATTCAATACAACACTTGTAGAATTCTCCTTAGAATTGGAAATTACCCTCAAAGGTCAAAGCCTTTGTCCATTATCAGTTATTTTTAGAAGAGGATTTCTAAGCTTCCATTATCAATGCTAGGTTCAGGTTTCTGGCCTTCCATCATTAATCCATAATTAAATATCTGGTCTTCTATTAATATAACTAGGGTCAGATTTTTAGTCTTCTTTTATCATGATCAAAGTTGGATCTCAAGGCCCCTATTTGTTTCTAATCGTAGAATTTCTCTTTACTTATTATTTTCACATGATGATCTATTAGCTTCAATTAATTAGATTTTTGGAAGTAGCAAGTTTCCTCATACTATTCCTAATAGTATATGGAACTACCAAGTATATTCTTGCATAGATTTCGAATTAATGATGAGAAATGTTGCCTACTTTGTACTGCAGGAAGACAAGATCAATAAAGAAGACTGAATGGGACGATGAAATACCAAAACTGCAATCAAAGTTATCAAGAAGAAAATTTAGAAAACAACATTGTAAGAACAAGTGAAGGCTACAAACTAGGTGATATTTACATGATTTACATAATTTATAAAATTATTTACATGAATATAATACAAGTGTAAATTTCATATATCCAAGATGGCCTTATTTAGATTCTCAGCAATTAAAGGATCGACAATATGGTGAATCGCTATACAAAGAACTTCTTTAAGCTTCTTTTCCTTTTTCTTAATGTCATCAGCTTTACGAGCTTTTAAATCATGGTTGAAAGCTTTGTTGGCATTTTTAAGGGTTTTGTTTTACATTTCTAAATTGGTAATGTGCTTCCGAAGAAGATATTTTTCATGCTCAAGTTTTTGAATTCTAGCTAGCTGCATACTCATTATGTGCTACGAATACCTCACTTTCTGTTGGTCGTCAAAATATTTCATTATTTCAAATTTTACCTTCCTACACCATTCTCCTACTAACTTCTCATTTAAATCGGGAGGAGACTTAGTTATAAATGGAAATTTTTGAGCATCTAAAGATGAGGACGATGTCGATTTCACAACAGATGAGGTGATCGAAGAAGTTGGTAAATTGATATTTTGAATGTTATGCCCTATGATAAATTCCAGGGTTTTTCATTAGGATTGACTATTTTTAATTTTATCTCTAAATCACTTATCTGTTGGAGTAGTTTAGACATATCTTGGTGAAAGTTGATTGAAGGATTTTATTTAATTTGATGTTTTAATTGAGAAATTGCTTCATTTTTATTCTTGACCTCCATTTCAGTACTTATAACCTGATCGTTAAGGTCCTTAACAATCGAATTCTGAAGAAAAAGTTTACTGTGCCATTCTAATGCTACAGCGTTACCTCCCAATCGAGCAGCCAGAGGACCTTTGGGGAGGCTCCTCTTGTCAATATCCGCTATCAACCTATCTCTGAAATTGGTAAAATGAGATGATGAATCTAATGATAGCAGCATTGGTAGATAACTATAACTCCTATTTGAAACAAAATGAAATTAATACTCAAATCACTGGTTTATTTCATTACAATAATGGAAGTTACAACTCAAGAGGAAGTAAAACAAAGGAACGATCTCATTGATATAATCAAATACTCATTTTATTACACTTAAATTTGGGAAACAACATTTTTGACATTGTTCAAAGAATTAGCTGAAAGAGAAATTGTCTAATCGAAAGTGGCACTAAGTCCTTCCAGGGTAATAACCGAAGGATATTTGCTATAGTTTCATTCCTCGACAGGAGGACTATCATTACCGAATATTAATTTGGTACGATATGTTTGAATTCCCTTAAGAAGCTTTTCCTTTTCTTTGCCAAGAAAATTGAAACGAAGGAGGATCTGAAGATCTCTAAGAAAGCAATGTCTAGCCTATTGTTAACCCGCCTTTTGTTAAAGCCGTAAACATGTAGATTTAACCTAATCGACTTCACAATTATCGAGGCTGGAATATCATGGATTTGATTCAAATGGATGGATAAGTAATTTGAAGCCAGGATTAAGCACGGTCGATGGATAAATGATGCAGTGTGCTTGGAAGTTGGACATTGGCTTGGATAAAGATGGATCGACATAAGCTAGATTAGCATAAGCATGGATCGGCAATAACTAGGGTCTCTATAATATGAATTGGCATTGGGAAGGCTCGGCGTAGCCTATGAAGGGGAATGGGTCGGCATCCACTTGAACGATCGACATACAACGTATGGTTCGGCCTAGTTCAGGTTGGCAAGAAGGATATGGGTCGATATAGTATGGATCGATAGGAAGGCTAGAGGTCTGCGTAGAGTGGATCGGCAGTGGAGTGGATAGGTAGTGGAGTAGATCGACATTGGAGTGGATTGATGGTGGAGTGGATCAGTAGTGGAGTGGATCGATATTAGAAGATGGCTTGACCAAGGTGGGTTGGTAAGGGTGGACTTAGATTCTGTACGATCATTATATTGTGGTTGCTTCGTGTAATTAAGCTTTCAACTCCGGGTCGGCATTGCACAAACTTGGGCCGACGTAGGAGGGCAGGTCGGCAACACATTGGATTGGCATATTCATTTTGCCTTGGGTCGGCGCCTGGGTCTCACATTGGGATCGGTGTTTGAAGGCGACGGGTCGGTGCAATATTACTTCAAGTCACAGCATGAGTTACTTCAAGTCCTGTATATGTTCGCTTCGAGTCATTCCTAGGGTAACATTAGATCGGCATGCTTAGAACTTGGGTTGGTTATAATGATAAAGTTGAGTTCGCCTATGGCCTTGATGGGCCTGGATCATTCAGGAAGCCATGTAACTCGGGTTTTGCCTATAACGACAGCATGTGGGGCTTTAGAAAAGGGGTTCTGATTCTGTTCCCCTTCCTCTTCTCCACTAAGGCTACTTTGCCATTATTGTTTTAAAAACTCTGGATTGTAATTGTACTTGATTCTGACATCAATAAAACAGAAATTTCTGGAGTGAACGTAGGCCAGAATTAGCCGAACCACTACAAATCTTTTGTTATTACTACTTTCTTTTTAATTTTAACTGTTCTTCATATTTATACTCTCTATATACATTCTATCTGTGATCTGTGATTGCGATTTGATGCTTTCATCTAGATTTGAGTGTTAGCGACCAATTTTGGTGCTTTCACTGAGAAAGCTAGCGCTCAAGTATTCCAAAGCTTGGATTTTCGATTTAAAGGCTTAGGAACTTGGATTCTAGACACTATGACAAAGCAATCAACTAGGAGACAGTGGACCAAAAGAAGTTAGCAAGAGGGAAGTCAGGAGGCTTTCTCTGGAGCTAATCAAGCCTTAGTCTATGTCACTAGGGACGAGCTGCAGGTCATAATGAATTCCATGCAGGAGCAATTAATGAAAAGTCTAGAGGAAATGATGCAGATACTTTTCACACAATTTGGACAAGTAGGAACTACAGGAGCTCAAATCCATGGAGCTGGATTAGAAGGACTCAACAGGCAAGCAGATGGAGTGGTTTAGCAGGGGCTGACCCCCAATCGGCAAAAAACTATCAGTCTGGATGGACCTAGACTTAGGGGCACACCACCAGGTAATGCTAGACCAATCCATGGAAGGATACAAGATGACGCTGCACAGCCCGACGCCAACAGGAACACAGGAGTGCATGATGAGGAGTACGTACCAGAATTCCCTCGAGGGCTTGGAGGGCAATTAGAAAATGTAGATGGAGGACAACCCTTGGTAGGCAACACTGGATTGGCTGACATTATTAGGCGAACTATCCGTGAAGGTCTGACAAACAGAGATTTGGAGGGAGTAAACAAAATTCTGTTTATCTATAACATCAAGATGGCTAGGAATCCATCCGATTTCAAGCTACCCACTCTAGAAGTATACAACTGTAAGACGGATCCCACCGACTACTTGATAAGGTACAAAAGACATATGGAAGTGCTGGGGGGCATCAGAGGAGGTTATGGCCTAGTGTTTTCCCTTATACTTGACCAATATAGCTGCTCTACGGTCCAGGAAACTGGAAGATGGATCAATTGGAACATGGGCATAATTGGTGGATAGATTTTTGAAACAGTTTCGATTTAACATCAAAAGGCTAAAAAATGTGATGAACTGACGTCGGTGAAGCAAAAGACGAGAGAATTTCTCAGGACATTTTTAACTCGGTTTAATGCAGCAGTTGCTTCGGTGCATTGACCGAATCCATCAATGGTTTTAATGGTTGTGGTGTCAGGAGTCAGTGATAATTCAAATTTCAAGGTATCATTGAGAAGGGACCGACCAATGGATCTCTGGGAAATTCTTTCACGAAGCTGAGAGATTTCTTCAACAAGAGGATGCATGTTTGGATATGAGGTTAAAGGAAGTAAACACGGTTAAGGATGGAGAACTATTTGGTGAAAGCTCGGGTAAAGATAAGGATAAAGGGAAGAGGAAGCGTTGGGGAGAACCGAAATTCTTACTTACATAGGACTGAATGAGACATTGGAACGGATATACTTGGTTACTCGAGATCACCTTCCTTATTGAAGGCCGCCAAGGAGGGAACCCTTAGAGCGCGACAGGGAATCAGGAAGGCATTGTCTCTTTCATGATCTGGACGGGCATGATACTAACAGCTGCATGCATCTAAAGAATATAATCGAGGAGGATATAAGGAATGGTCAGTTGTGGGAATATGTCGAAACTCGAAATGCAACGGTGGAACAGGAGCAGCCATCACCTACCTTGAACGACGATGGCGCGAGGCCCTAGTGTGGTGGTCAGTTGGTCATCAACTAATCATGATGGTATGAAATAAGTAGCAAACTCTAGACAAAGGGCTAAGTCACTTACTCATGTACGAGTACGGAGACAACCCCAAGGCATGCTCTGAGATGATGATAAGCCGTGACACTCTAGTTTGTGAAATCCATTTTTTCTTTTTGGCTTGGACACTTATTTTTTATGGTTTTGATTTATATATAATAGAGGCTCTGGCACTCATTAACTCTTATCTTACGAAGCAATAAGAAAGAAGGAATCAATCTATTTTGGGGGTAATCCAATATCATATGGATAATTTAAACGGATGAGATATTCTGCAAATCATTGAGTTTGGTTTGAACTCTTGGTTTTGTTCATTTTATGATTTGGATTCTGGTTTGAACGTTTGTCTTTTGGTTTGGACATTTGATATAGATTTTTGGTTTTCTGTTTTGAATCTCGATTTTAGATTGGATTTTGATTGAACTTTTGTCTGGTTTTTGGCTAAAAGGCCGTCGAGCATAAACTACGCTCGATAAGGGTCTGGAGAGACCAGGCGTTGGCCAAGGAGTTAGGCCCCATATTATCTATCGTTTACTATCGTAGGTCTTCGAGTATGGACTATGCTCGACAATGGTCCTAAGTGATCAGGATTCGGCTTAGGAGTTATGCCATGGCATTACTCAGCGTTTAGGGATACTGATTTAACACAGGTAGTCGAGTGTGGTGTGCGCTTGGCAAGAACCCAGAGAGGTTACGGATTTGGATTTCATCTTTGAATGGCTAAGGATTGGCTATGATACGGAGCGATCCTGAATTTGGATATCGATTTGGAGAGGTCATGGATTTGGTTATTGGATATGGTTGGATTATTACTTGATTATCGGGTTCGGATGGATGTGGAATTGAATAAGGATTTGGTTACTTGATAGGATCGTATATCGACCCAAAGCAGTCGTGGATTTAGATAAGGATACGGCAATGGCACTTGGATATAATGGATTTGATTATGGATCGGGTGGTATGACTATGGATGACATATGGACTTTGGATGACTGATCCAAAGCTATTCAAAATACGTCTTCCTACCGCAAGGCTTGTTTTGGTGGGAAAATGTTAAAACACCTTTTCGCAAGGCCGTAAACAGGCAGATTTAACCTAATCAACTTCACGGTTATCGAGGCTAGAATATCCTGGTTTGGTTCAAATGGATGGATAATTAATATGAAGCTAGGATTGATCAGGTCGATGGATAAACGATGCAGTGTGCTTGGAAGATGGACATTGGCTTGGATAATGTAACGACCCTGAAATTCAGACCCAGTTTAAAATTTTTAAAATTGATTATTTAGTGTAGAATTTCGTATTTTCACAAACAAATTCCGATGCTATTAAACTTCATATTTGAAATGCGTCTAATTAAACATAGCAACTGGTAAATTTTCGTCCGGAAATATGAAAGTTTATTTCGCGCGTAAACTTACTTCAAATTTAAATCAGTTAGTAATCGATGGAAATAAACCGTTTTCGAAACCAAAATATTTTTACATAGAAAAATTCTAAACCATCTTTTGAGCAAGTTGTCAGTTTGTCGTTTTTCCAAATTCGGACGTTTTTGGCTCCGTCGTTCTTATTTTTCGGCGAATTTTATGCATTTTCCGTAGTAGAAAATTTCAAATTTTTAAAATTCGATCGTATCACCAATATCTTCATACCGTTGTGACCGCCTCGTCGCGCTGATCAAAACGGTGTATTTATTTGTGTCAATTGGGGTTCGGCGTTGAAAATTTTAATTGGTTAACGGAGTACAAACCGGTCCGTTACGCAGCACAAACCGGTACCCAACTTTCCAACGTTCATAATTCTAGGAGTCTATTCAGCTGTCTTGGAAACCCAATAGCCACCACTTTGCAAAAACATCATTGCATTTACCTGTGCACTCTGAACCCCTCTCTGTATACGTGCCTTCATTAATGTCATTGATTGCTTTGTTTTTTTTCTCTCTTTCTGAATTCAAGAATCGCCGTCGCTTTAATTTTTCAGAATTCAAGGACTATTTCCAGCGTTCACTTTATTATACGCTTGATTCGTTTCCCCTCTTCATATTCTGTTCGTTTTATATTCCTAGCTTCTGTAGCCTATTCATTTTCTTACCTGCTAATCTTGTATTCTCGTGTCTCTGTCTTTTCTAGTCTTATTCCAAAGTGAAAATATATGTGCTAATCTTGTATTCTGCTGTAGCTTGTTTTTCACTCCTCCCTGACATCTTCTCCCCACTTTTTCCTTTCTTCTTTCATTTCTTTTCTTATGCACAAAATAATTTCTACAGTAAGTTTAAATCTTTTCTTCTTCCTCTTTATATTTTCTCCCCTTTCTTCTTGATGTTCGGCCTCAATAGTTGCTGCTCCAAATTTTATTAGCTGTTACCCTTCACGATCGTTCTGCATCTTCCGCCCTCTCACACAACGCAACCACTCAACCTACCCCGACCAAACCACCACTCCCGACCTCGTTGCTAGCTCTATCCCATGCGCGCCGACACACGACCCAGATCCTCGTTCCTCTCTTTCCCGTGACCTTCTCTCCGCCGCGCCAACACCCCGCAACCAACCTCCGCCTGCACCCGCCACCATCCCGACCACCGCTGTCCTCCGCCTTCGCCCATACTCGGCCTCGTCTTCCACCACTTCCCTCCTCTTTCTTAGCCGCAGCACCTTCTTTTCCCACTACTTGGCCGAGATCACAATAGCCCACCCCGAGCAACCACAACCGCTCTCCGACCCTCACCTCCACTTCATCACTAGGGCAGCCTCTCCGCCCTCTCTTCGCCTATGACTTCTCTCCACCATCGATGCACTACGCAGCCCTCCACTGTCAAAAACCGAACCCATCAACCAAGACCCGACCTCCATCACCAACCACCGACCAGATCCGCGTCAGCCATGCAAGCCAAAACCGAGCGCCTTCCCTCTCCGTCCTGGCTCCGCTCACCTCCGCTTTAAACTCGACCATCCCTTATGTGACCGGATCCAACCAACTCGGCCTCAAACTCGCATCGCTATCTACCTTTCCCGCGTGCAGCCGCAACCGCTGTCGCGCCTGCCATTCGTCACACCTCCTCCAGCTAGCGCCCTCATCTATGCAGCCACCGTCCGCCCGAACTCCTCTGTCCTCCTCCCACGCATGCACCAAGTTAGCTCCTTTATTTCTTTGTAGAGGTATGTTCAAGTAAATACTTTTATAACAGTAAATTATATATAATGTTATATTGCAAATTTGATATTATAAGGTATATATATATATGTTCTTTTATATATTGTTTGTTATTGTATATGCAGGTCTGATACTATATATATTAGTTTTGCTTTGTTTTATGAAACTGTTGGTTTATCAATTTATATAAGCTATAGGATACGTATGTTTTGATTCTCTTTATAAAAGTTTATAGAAAAGACAAATAAAAGGGTCTGCATGTTATATTTAGAGTATATAAATATATTAATTATAAAGTTGTTTTCTGTACAAGTTGTTTACTTCATTAAGACATTTGCAAACAGTTAATGGTTAGTGGATATAGTATATGGGTTTATTTATTTGCAAACAGTGTGTATATTTGCATATGTTTCCATGCTGCATGTTTATTTTTTTCTGAACAGCAGTTAGACTTCATGTTTAACGCATCGTATCTCACTCATGCTTTATCGGAATGGGTTGATTCTATTTTTAAAAAGGAGATTAAGTTACCTAGTTTATACGTGTCAAATTCCAGAAAAATCCGACATGGTTTGATTAGTGGTCGAGGATCTGGAAGTTAGACCCAGGCAGATGTTCTTTTGTACTTAGAATTATTTTACACTGCTGCAAACACGACCTGAGTTCATGTTTGACGCATCGTATCTCACTCATGCTTTATCGGAATGGGTTGATTCTATTTTTAAAAAGGAGATTAAGTTACCTAGTTTATACGTGTCAAATTCCAGAAAAATCCGACATGGTTTGATTAGTGGTCGAGGATCTGAAAGTTAGACCCATGCAGATATTCTTTTGTACTTGGAATTATTTTACACTGCTGCAAACACGACCTGAGTTCATGTTTGACGCATCGTATCTCCTCCGTCTTACGTCGGAATCAAGTGATTCTTTGCAGTTTTGAAATACAAGTTTTGATCTTTTTTTCATACCAAATTTCAGACCATTTCGATCTCGGTAGCACATAGAATTATATTGTTAAACTTTGACGTAGGACATGTTTTGTAATTGTTGCTATGTTGAATGTTTTGATTGATTTCGGCAATTCCTATTTAACAGTTTTGCTCGTCGATTCGTGCCAATCTTACTTTGCTCTGAGAATCATGCTTGGATTTGTAACTCCATTTCAGTGTCCGTATCAGTGTGCGTATCCGTGCCATCTCCTATTTTCTCTAGCCTCGAAAGGTGAGTAATCACTCACGATTAATATTCTTTTATTTATTAAATTTGATTTCAATTGAAACGAAAATTGAAATATGTTTTTGTTAGTTGTTTATTCCGTTATGTCTGCTATTACCTGTATCTGTATACCTATGACATCTGACACCATTATCTGTTAATTATTTATTGGATAATAATACAGTTTGGTTGATAAATTGATTGATTGATTGTTGTTTGAATTGGATGTTAGTTAGTATTGTTAAGTGATAATTAATTTGCAAGTTAAATTTAATGTAGAATAGTTAACAAATTAAAACGGATTATATATGACAAAAATTGATTAATTAAATTTGACCCTTTAGTTGTCGTAGAATTTGATAAATTGTACTTTGAACTTTGAACGTAGTTTGTATTAATTGTTGAAGTATTAAACTGAAATTGAACGACAAGTGAAAACCGGAATATAAAAATCTTTAATCTACATGAAATGATAGTGTAGATTCTAGGAATAATTATATTAATTCGCACAAATAACAATGCGAATTAATACGATTATTTCGGGATTATTTAAAATTGATTATTTGAATTGTTTTGTTGTTGTTATTGCTTGTTTATTTACTTTGACACCATCCCTGTTATCACACTGCAAGTTCCCTTTATTTTGCTTGATTTTAAATTGAAATGGAATCGGGTTGAAATGATATATACCCAAATGAACTTGACTTAGGATAGAAAATTTAATAAAACCCGATTGGTCAATAATTTGATTTAAAATAAAATAAAGATTTTATTCGAATAATAAGGTTTGAAATAAGATTGGAGCGTAAATTTTGATAAAAGGAAAACGTTAATATTGAAATCTGAAACAAGATATTAATGTAATAACTGATGAAAGGACGTTGTTTTGAAATGAATTATTTGAGAATAAATTTGGAATTGTTCATAATTAAGTTGAAATTAGTAATAGTTAAGTTTGGAATTATTAATGAATGAGTTTGAAATGATTTAATAATTAAGGTTGAATTTATAAGTAAGTTTGAAATTATTAAGTTTTGAAATTATTAATAATTAAGATTGAAATTATTTAATAATTGCATAAGATTGAATTATTTGATAACTGAATGAAAATTGAGTTCTTTGATAAGCGAAATTGAACTTTTGAATAAGTGAAGTTGAACTTCGTAAATATTTGAAATTGGGATTCTTTGTTAATTAAGTTTTGGAAATTATTTAAGTAAGTGAATAAATGAAATTGAATTTCCTTGACAAGAAATAAAATGCATTTCATTGAAATAAATGTAAGAATTGTAATTTAAGGAATTTGATTTGACAAATTTAATTTAATTAAATTTGTAAGTTTGATATAATGAAGTTAACTTAAGTGATTATTTTAATGACTTGGAAATTAAAAAGAATTGTTTTGGATGTTAAATTAACTTAAAGAATATTGAATAAAATCGATAAATAAGTTTAAATTGATTTGAATGTTGAATTTAATCATTTAAATGATTTCCGGAATAAAACTTATATATGAACTTGAATCAATATTTGAATCGTTTAAATAAAATTGAAATTGAATTGTAAGACTTTGAAATGGTAATTTGGGAGTTTTGAAACGTAGATTTTGGAAATTGATTTTTGAACGACAAATGAAATGATAGTTTATGAAGTCTAATTGAAATTGAATGTGATTGATTGTTTTGAAATATATTAAATGACCAATCGGTGTAATAATACGTAGTTATTAAAGAGACCGGGATCGGATATGGACATACTCTCTGTCGATACCGAATACCACTTTAATAACTATTATACGTGGAGTGTTGATCCAGAATGAAGTGGACGGTTTGGTGAACGCGTTGACTGAAGAAAGAGAACGATATTGGATGACCCCTGACATGACTAAAACAGGAGCCGCGCCGGGCCATTGAGGTTCGCCACCTCTAGCGGACACACTTCTTCGATACCATATCTATTACTTTTGTGATTCGATTTGGGTGCACCCCTCGATTTGGGAGTGTTGTTTCGCGGTGTTGAGGTAGCTGCTGGCTATGCTCAACATCAGTCCGGATCACGCAACTACTAGTATCCTAGTTGGTATCGCCTCATGTACCTTGTCATACTGATTATCCTATTCGCGACCACTACGTTTTGATTTGTACCTTGAGTATATGGATTGCCCTCTGGTGACTTCCGGTTTTGGGGAAACTACGGTCTTGTATATGCTTTTGGGAATATAAAATGTGTTAAGGGGAATTATGGTAACGCCTTAACGCTATTTTGATATTTTATATTACTAATAGACATTATCTACTTAGCGTACATTACTACCTAGTAGATAGTTTAGCGGATCCTTAGAGGATGGTTATTCCAAATATCCTTTGAGTTACTTGTATTTCGATTGCTATTTCACTTGAGTTGGATTTATTGATATAAGAATATTAACCCTGACTCGAGTGTCTTGTATTTTGCTTTACGCTCGGGTCAGACTGAGTGTACCAGTATTCGAGGCTCACCTTTGGAGTTGGAGCTTTGCTTGAAGATCCAGCCATCTATTCTACTTTCAGTATTCGATGATTCCAGTGATGTATTCTGATTTGTATTTGATGTATCGTATTACTCTTTTGTTGTAAACTCTGATGTATCTTATATATTTATATAGTAGCTTCATGAAGTACTATCTCTTTTATTTCCGCTGCATATTATTACTCTGTGTCTGTGATGCTGTGACTATTTATTTACTGTATATCTCAGTTTTGCCAAATTTAAATTAACAATTCGATATTTTGAACTATTCAAGCCCGACATGTGCGGATGCGAATAGTCCAAAATACCGGGTCGTTACAGTTGGTATCAGAGCTTTTGGTAGCTCTAGGCAGAACTTAGCATATAGGGTAAATGTAATTACAAAATCACTCCCACTCGAGTTTCAATCTCTTCTTCTTGACTCGTTTCCTTTGAACTTTGGAACGTTCCCTCGGTTCCAAAATTCATTCGTGTCCCTCACTATTCGTCTTCTTTCAATTTTGGAGCTTCCCATAACTCCACATCGAATGATATCTATAATAAATCGGCGGTCTTGCCAAACTTCAAATAATTTATAAAAAGGTAAAACGCCTTTACAATAGACATCGATTTACCGAAGATTCCCGTATCCTCGATTACGATGCTATCTATCTCCTGTTATACATGAATTCTATTTTTGAGATCGAATGTTGATTTACCTCGGAATTCTGCATCGATCTTATTCTTGAAGTTACGGTCGACCCGGTTAAGGTTGCCCGCAAATTAAATAAGCTTATCCATCTCCAGATTCTGTTAATTGAGTTATCTTATCTTCTGTTTCGAACTTATTATCGAATCAAAATTCTCTTTGATTTGATTTCCATCAAATTTGAATTTCTATAATTATTTTGAAATCCATCATTGTATCGTCGCGCGAGAGCGTGTATTTTTTTTTTTTTATAATAAAATGTTTTATGTATATATATTTATTGTGTTGTTTGAGTTGTTAATGTTGATTTGGATTTTTGATCGATTCGTCTGATCAACGCTATCGATAGGATTTTCAAAACACTTAAACAGAGCAAACTGACACAATATTGTTTCAAGTTTAGTAAATAAAATAATATTGAATGATTTTATTATATATAAGTATAAATTTTCTTAAATTAAAATGTTAATGAACCTGTTGTCCGAAAAGTGAAAAATTTAATTTAATTTATTGTTTTATAAATAATTGACTATTTCATAAAATAAATAAATGAATTTATAAAGCTTGGTTATATTTTGATTTGGAATTCAAATGGATTTAAATTAGAATTTAAGAAATTAATTTCCAGTTGATTTCGAACTAGGGTTTTAAAGGTTTAAAATGTATATTATTTAAAATATTTTTGAATAGAAATGGTTTGCAAAGAATTTAAAATGATTAAATTTGTGCTCTTCTCTTTTGTCGCTGGAAAATAATTTCGGTGATGACGGCCGCATCATCGACATTCATTTTCGAGTTTCGAAGTGGAGAGACTATTCTGTAGCTTTGCTATGGTTTGTTTTGAAAAAAATAAATTGATTTGAATTTCTGAACATTACATGATTTGTAATAATCTATTGAAGATTTAAATTTGATTTAATATATTATGAATATATATATTTATTTTATCTCATGTTGTTCGAAGCTGAATCGGAAATTAATTCTTAAAATTTGTTAAAGGATGATTTTACAATTTTAAATGAAGCCAAATTATTTTATATAAATACTTAGCTTGAAATAACTAAATTGTAAAAATTTTGTTTGGATAATACTCAAATTGCATTATATATATAACTTACTTAAATTAAAAAAAAAGGTTAATTATGTAATTGAATATTATACAGTAGAAAATGATATCAAAGGAATTTTTAATAAATTGAGTAGTTATAATAAATGTAAATATGCTTAACATATATGTGATAGGAGATATTAAGTAGAATAAATTTAATAATAATTTGGAATAAGGAAGAATTAAATTTTGTCAAAGATGGTTTGATTATAATAAATGACTTCAAAATTTATGATCTTTGAAGTTGCTAATTTAAGAAAATTGGATAATATATGATATAAATTGTCTTTATAAATAAAATGTAAGTGCGTATAATAAATGCTATTCATTTAAATTTTAATTATAAATGTTTATGAGATAAATAGAATAATAAGTAAAATAAATAATAGGTATGAATGATATAAGAAAATTTTGTTCTGAAGGTTAATAAATTGAATTAAATTAACTTCAGAAAATATCTTGAATTAATCAAATTTAAATTGAATTTCATTTGAAAGGAATCTTTTGTACCTAACATTAATATATGTGAAATCAAACCAATTTTATGAAAGTCTTGAGTTTAAAGTTAAATTGTTAAATATAAATTAATTTAAATTGAAATTTCTATGGTTTAAATTAATTGTTTATGATGTAATTCAAGTCTACTTCTTCTAGTTGTTTCTATTCTCCTACCTCCTTCCTTTTCGGGGACGAAAAGTTTTGAGTGGGGGAGAATGTAACGACCCTGAAATTCAGACCCAGTTTAAAATTTTTAAAATTGATTATTTAGTGTAGAATTTCGTATTTTCACAAACAAATTCCGATGCTATTAAACTTCATATTTGAAATGCGTCTAATTAAACATAGCAACTGGTAAATTTTCGTCCGGAAATATGAAAGTTTATTTCGCGCGTAAACTTACTTCAAATTTAAATCAGTTAGTAATCGATGGAAATAAACCGTTTTCGAAACCAAAATATTTTTACATAGAAAAATTCTAAACCATCTTTTGAGCAAGTTGTCAGTTTGTCGTTTTTCCAAATTCGGACGTTTTTGGCTCCGTCGTTCTTATTTTTCGGCGAATTTTATGCATTTTCCGTAGTAGAAAATTTCAAATTTTTAAAATTCGATCATATCACCAATATCTTCATACCGTTGTGACCGCCTCGTCGCGCTGATCAAAACGGTGTATTTATTTGTGTCAATTGGGGTTCGGCGTTGAAAATTTTAATTGGTTAACGGAGTACAAACCGGTCCGTTACGCAGCACAAACCGGTACCCAACTTTCCAACGTTCATAATTCTAGGAGTCTATTCAGCTGTCTTGGAAACCCAATAGCCACCACTTTGCAAAAACATCATTGCATTTACCTGTGCACTCTGAACCCCTCTCTGTATATGTGCCTTCATTAATGTCATTGATTGCTTTGTTTTTTTTCTCTCTTTCTGAATTCAAGAATCGCCGTCGCTTTAATTTTTCAGAATTCAAGGACTATTTCCAGCGTTCACTTTATTATACGCTTGATTCGTTTCCCCTCTTCATATTCTGTTCGTTTTATATTCCTAGCTTCTGTAGCCTATTCATTTTCTTACCTGCTAATCTTGTATTCTCGTGTCTCTGTCTTTTCTAGTCTTATTCCAAAGTGAAAATATATGTGCTAATCTTGTATTCTGCTGTAGCTTGTTTTTCACTCCTCCCTGACATCTTCTCCCCACTTTTTCCTTTCTTCTTTCATTTCTTTTCTTATGCACAAAATAATTTCTACAGTAAGTTTAAATCTTTTCTTCTTCCTCTTTATATTTTCTCCCCTTTCTTCTTGATGTTCGGCCTCAATAGTTGCTGCTCCAAATTTTATTAGCTGCTACCCTTCACGATCGTTCTGCATCTTCCGCCCTCTCACACAACGCAACCACTCAACCTACCCCGACCAAACCACCACTCCCGACCTCGTTGCTAGCTCTATCCCATGCGCGCCGACACACGACCCAGATCCTCGTTCCTCTCTTTCCCGTGACCTTCTCTCCGCCGCGCCAACACCCCGCAACCAACCTCCGCCTGCACCCGCCACCATCCCGACCACCGCTGTCCTCCGCCTTCGCCCATACTCGGCCTCGTCTTCCACCACTTCCCTCCTCTTTCTTAGCCGCAGCACCTTCTTTTCCCACTACTTGGCCGAGATCACAATAGCCCACCCCGAGCAACCACAACCGCTCTCCGACCCTCACCTCCACTTCATCACTAGGGCAGCCTCTCCGCCCTCTCTTCGCCTATGACTTCTCTCCACCATCGATGCACTACGCAGCCCTCCACTGTCAAAAACCGAACCCATCAACCAAGACCCGACCTCCATCACCAACCACCGACCAGATCCGCGTCAGCCATGCAAGCCAAAACCGAGCGCCTTCCCTCTCCGTCCTGGCTCCGCTCACCTCCGCTTTAAACTCGACCATCCCTTATGTGACCGGATCCAACCAACTCGGCCTCAAACTCGCATCGCTATCTACCTTTCCCGCGTGCAGCCGCAACCGCTGTCGCGCCTGCCATTCGTCACACCTCCTCCAGCTAGCGCCCTCATCTATGCAGCCACCGTCCGCCCGAACTCCTCTGTCCTCCTCCCACGCATGCACCAAGTTAGCTCCTTTATTTCTTTGTAGAGGTATGTTCAAGTAAATACTTTTATAACAGTAAATTATATATAATGTTATATTGCAAATTTGATATTATAAGGTATATATATATATGTTCTTTTATATATTGTTTGTTATTGTATATGCAGGTCTGATACTATATATATTAGTTTTGCTTTGTTTTATGAAACTGTTGGTTTATCAATTTATATAAGCTATAGGATACGTATGTTTTGATTCTCTTTATAAAAGTTTATAGAAAAGACAAATAAAAGGGTCTGCATGTTATATTTAGAGTATATAAATATATTAATTATAAAGTTGTTTTCTGTACAAGTTGTTTACTTCATTAAGACATTTGCAAACAGTTAATGGTTAGTGGATATAGTATATGGGTTTATTTATTTGCAAACAGTGTGTATATTTGCATATGTTTCCATGCTGCATGTTTATTTTTTTCTGAACAGCAGTTAGACTTCATGTTTAACGCATCGTATCTCACTCATGCTTTATCGGAATGGGTTGATTCTATTTTTAAAAAGGAGATTAAGTTACCTAGTTTATACGTGTCAAATTCCAGAAAAATCCGACATGGTTTGATTAGTGGTCGAGGATCTGGAAGTTAGACCCAGGCAGATGTTCTTTTGTACTTAGAATTATTTTACACTGCTGCAAACACGACCTGAGTTCATGTTTGACGCATCGTATCTCACTCATGCTTTATCGGAATGGGTTGATTCTATTTTTAAAAAGGAGATTAAGTTACCTAGTTTATACGTGTCAAATTCCAGAAAAATCCGACATGGTTTGATTAGTGGTCGAGGATCTGAAAGTTAGACCCATGCAGATATTCTTTTGTACTTGGAATTATTTTACACTGCTGCAAACACGACCTGAGTTCATGTTTGACGCATCGTATCTCCTCCGTCTTACGTCGGAATCAAGTGATTCTTTGCAGTTTTGAAATACAAGTTTTGATCTTTTTTTCATACCAAATTTCAGACCATTTCGATCTCGGTAGCACATAGAATTATATTGTTAAACTTTGACGTAGGACATGTTTTGTAATTGTTGCTATGTTGAATGTTTTGATTGATTTCGGCAATTCCTATTTAACAGTTTTGCTCGTCGATTCGTGCCAATCTTACTTTGCTCTGAGAATCATGCTTGGATTTGTAACTCCATTTCAGTGTCCGTATCAGTGTGCGTATCCGTGCCATCTCCTATTTTCTCTAGCCTCGAAAGGTGAGTAATCACTCACGATTAATATTCTTTTATTTATTAAATTTGATTTCAATTGAAACGAAAATTGAAATATGTTTTTGTTAGTTGTTTATTCCGTTATGTCTGCTATTACCTGTATCTGTATACCTATGACATCTGACACCATTATCTGTTAATTATTTATTGGATAATAATACAGTTTGGTTGATAAATTGATTGATTGATTGTTGTTTGAATTGGATGTTAGTTAGTATTGTTAAGTGATAATTAATTTGCAAGTTAAATTTAATGTAGAATAGTTAACAAATTAAAACGGATTATATATGACAAAAATTGATTAATTAAATTTGACCCTTTAGTTGTCGTAGAATTTGATAAATTGTACTTTGAACTTTGAACGTAGTTTGTATTAATTGTTGAAGTATTAAACTGAAATTGAACGACAAGTGAAAACCGGAATATAAAAATCTTTAATCTACATGAAATGATAGTGTAGATTCTAGGAATAATTATATTAATTCGCACAAATAACAATGCGAATTAATACGATTATTTCGGGATTATTTAAAATTGATTATTTGAATTGTTTTGTTGTTGTTATTGCTTGTTTATTTACTTTGACACCATCCCTGTTATCACACTGCAAGTTCCCTTTATTTTGCTTGATTTTAAATTGAAATGGAATCGGGTTGAAATGATATATACCCAAATGAACTTGACTTAGGATAGAAAATTTAATAAAACCCGATTGGTCAATAATTTGATTTAAAATAAAATAAAGATTTTATTCGAATAATAAGGTTTGAAATAAGATTGGAGCGTAAATTTTGATAAAAGGAAAACGTTAATATTGAAATCTGAAACAAGATATTAATGTAATAACTGATGAAAGGACGTTGTTTTGAAATGAATTATTTGAGAATAAATTTGGAATTGTTCATAATTAAGTTGAAATTAGTAATAGTTAAGTTTGGAATTATTAATGAATGAGTTTGAAATGATTTAATAATTAAGGTTGAATTTATAAGTAAGTTTGAAATTATTAAGTTTTGAAATTATTAATAATTAAGATTGAAATTATTTAATAATTGCATAAGATTGAATTATTTGATAACTGAATGAAAATTGAGTTCTTTGATAAGCGAAATTGAACTTTTGAATAAGTGAAGTTGAACTTCGTAAATATTTGAAATTGGGATTCTTTGTTAATTAAGTTTTGGAAATTATTTAAGTAAGTGAATAAATGAAATTGAATTTCCTTGACAAGAAATAAAATGCATTTCATTGAAATAAATGTAAGAATTGTAATTTAAGGAATTTGATTTGACAAATTTAATTTAATTAAATTTGTAAGTTTGATATAATGAAGTTAACTTAAGTGATTATTTTAATGACTTGGAAATTAAAAAGAATTGTTTTGGATGTTAAATTAACTTAAAGAATATTGAATAAAATCGATAAATAAGTTTAAATTGATTTGAATGTTGAATTTAATCATTTAAATGATTTCCGGAATAAAACTTATATATGAACTTGAATCAATATTTGAATCGTTTAAATAAAATTGAAATTGAATTGTAAGACTTTGAAATGGTAATTTGGGAGTTTTGAAACGTAGATTTTGGAAATTGATTTTTGAACGACAAATGAAATGATAGTTTATGAAGTCTAATTGAAATTGAATGTGATTGATTGTTTTGAAATATATTAAATGACCAATCGGTGTAATAATACGTAGTTATTAAAGAGACCGGGATCGGATATGGACATACTCTCTGTCGATACCGAATACCACTTTAATAACTATTATACGTGGAGTGTTGATCCAGAATGAAGTGGACGGTTTGGTGAACGCGTTGACTGAAGAAAGAGAACGATATTGGATGACCCCTGACATGACTAAAACAGGAGCCGCGCCGGGCCATTGAGGTTCGCCACCTCTAGCGGACACACTTCTTCGATACCATATCTATTACTTTTGTGATTCGATTTGGGTGCACCCCTCGATTTGGGAGTGTTGTTTCGCGGTGTTGAGGTAGCTGCTGGCTATGCTCAACATCAGTCCGGATCACGCAACTACTAGTATCCTAGTTGGTATCGCCTCATGTACCTTGTCATACTGATTATCCTATTCGCGACCACTACGTTTTGATTTGTACCTTGAGTATATGGATTGCCCTCTGGTGACTTCCGGTTTTGGGGAAACTACGGTCTTGTATATGCTTTTGGGAATATAAAATGTGTTTAGGGGAATTATGGTAACGCCTTAACGCTATTTTGATATTTTATATTACTAATAGACATTATCTACTTAGCGTACATTACTACCTAGTAGATAGTTTAGCGGATCCTTAGAGGATGGTTATTCCAAATATCCTTTGAGTTACTTGTATTTCGATTGCTATTTCACTTGAGTTGGATTTATTGATATAAGAATATTAACCCTGACTCGAGTGTCTTGTATTTTGCTTTACGCTCGGGTCAGACTGAGTGTACCAGTATTCGAGGCTCACCTTTGGAGTTGGAGCTTTGCTTGAAGATCCAGCCATCTATTCTACTTTCAGTATTCGATGATTCCAGTGATGTATTCTGATTTGTATTTGATGTATCGTATTACTCTTTTGTTGTAAACTCTGATGTATCTTATATATTTATATAGTAGCTTCATGAACTACTATCTCTTTTATTTCCGCTGCATATTATTACTCTGTGTCTGTGATGCTGTGACTATTTATTTACTGTATATCTCAGTTTTGCCAAATTTAAATTAACAATTCGATATTTTGAACTATTCAAGCCCGACATGTGCGGATGCGAATAGTCCAAAATACCGGGTCGTTACAGATAAGCATAGAACGGCATAGGCTGGATTAGCATAAGCGTGGATTGGCAATAACCAGGGTCTCCATAATATGGACTGGCATAGGGAATACTCGGCATAGCCTATGAAGGGGATCGGGTCAGCATCCACTTGAATGATCGACATATAGTTTATGGTTCGGATCGGTAGGGAGGCTAGGGTTCAGCTTGGTTTGAGTTGGCAAGAAGGATATGGGTTGATATAGTGTGGATCGGTAGGAAGGCTAGGGGTCGGCGTGGAGTGGATCGATATTGGAGTGGATTGGCAGTGGAGTGGATCGGTAGTAGAATGGATCGGTATCAGAAGATGGCTCGGCCAAGGTGGGTTGGCAAGGATGGGCTCGGCTTCGGTACAAACATTATATTGTGGTTGCTTCGGGTCATTGAGCTTTCAACTCTGGGTTGGCATAGTATAAACTTGGGGTCGACGTAGGAGGGCAGGTCAGCAACACATTGGATCGGCATATTCATTTAGCCTCGGGTCGGCACGCTCAGGACTTTGGGTCGACGGTTGGGTCTCACATTGGGATCGGTGTTTGAAGGTAAGGGGACGGTGCAATGTTACTTCAAGTCTTAGCACGAGTTACTTTGAGTCCTGTATATGTTTGCTTCGAGTCATTCCCGGGGTAACATTGGATCGGCATGCTCAAAGCTTAGGGTCTTTCATAATGATAAAGTTAGGTTCGGCTATGGCCTTGATGGGCCTGGATCACTCTGGAAGCCAAGTAACTCGGGTTTTTCCTATAAACACAGCATGCGGGTTTTATAAAAGGGGAACATATTCTGTTCCTCTTCCTCTTATCCATGAAGGCTACTATGTCATTATTGTTTTAAAAACGTTGGATTGTAATTGTACTTGATTCTGACATCAATAAACGGAAATTTCTAGAGTGGACGCATGCCAGAGTCAGCCGAACCATAATAAATCTTCTATTATTACTACTTTCTTTTTAATTTTAACTATTCTTCATATTTATACTCTCTACATACATTCTATCTGTGAGTTGTGATTTGGTGCTTTCATCTGGATTTGGGTGTTAGTGACCAATTTTAGCGCTGACACCAATTTTGAGGATTTCAAGAGTGAGGCCTTTTCTATATAGTATATTTTTAATTTGATATATTTGCTTAAATAATCTCTATTGATAGGACTTCTTAGGGGACATATACTCTGTAATAACGTAACAAAATACAACTAAGTATAAAAGGAAACTAATATAGAAAATTCATATTACATAATTATAAATATTCATCTGGTTCGTACAAAACTGATTTTCTGAATAACTAAGAAATGAATTATCCTTATAATATTTGAGTTTATCTGAAGGAAATTCACAAGGTATTGATTTGATTCGTGGTAAATTCCAGCAAGCCCCCCGATTTGTGTCAGATCTAAATTCATCCAAGTATCTCCTATGTAAAAGGCTAACGAGACCCCCGCTAAAATCACCCAAGTAGGAAAAATCTACGGTTGGGTGCCTGTAATAAACTTTTTATAAGAAGTCCATTAGAATATCACTGTCTTCAATCAACATCCAAAAGTGTGTTATTAATTCTCAGTTCTCTTCCAAGAGATAGTTATATCAAAGGCGCACCCTTTTCAATCAGAGGCAGCTTCTTGATCTTTAAAGGATTCTAATACTACAGCGTTCTTATTAAGCTTATAATGCTTGTCAGAGAGTGCAATATGTTCTTTTAGTTGTTTATCTAACTCTCTATACAAGCTATTTATTTTTGATTTTTCTTTCTTTCAAGCTTTGTTTTATAAATTTAAATGGATTTCTTCTTTATCTAAAATAAAAAGATATCAACTATTATTATCTTGGAAGTGAAAGCCATTTAGACAAAGAATCTCAAACTTGAGAAATAGGAATTGAAGTTTGTGGGCATGATTTTTCCCCTCCTGTTATCCAACATCAATATTAGTGGCTTTTTCGTGGAAATCAAAAGGCTTAGGAAGTTTGTTTTTTCTTGCTTCACGGCCACTATGATCAGGGTTAACATTTTTTAAAGCCTCAAGAATATCATCGCCATCCCCTCCATGAGAACCAGCATGATTACCTCCACTACTACCTAAACCCTGATTTTATCCTATTTTCAGGGTTATCATCATCATTGTCATCGTCGTTTCTGCCTTCCTCAACAATGACTTCATCATCATCATCATCTTCTTCATCAAAATTAGAATCTCCTTCTATAGAAGGGACTTCGAAGATAAAAGAATTTCGTTGTTAATTTCGTTTCTCTCTGAAACTTCGGTCCCTTGCTCCATTTCCTTGATTTTATCCCTAAATCTTTTGATTAGAGAAGAATCAAGTGATGGAAAGCTTAAGTCTGGACACTTTTCGATGTTGTCGGAATAAGCAAGATTAAGAGTGTCCTCGTAACGATAATGACATTGAGGGAAGTGCTTAAAAATTACGAAACCTTTGCTTTTCTTTAGAAATGGTATTAATGGACATTGTTAAAGAATTTTTCTTCTTCCCTAACTTCTTCTTGATAGAAGATTATCTAGCAATCATCCAAGCCTTCTCTTCCTTGGACTCGTTTAAAGTAATTTTTAAATCCAAATTCTCATCGCTAGGACTTGTTTCGCATTCCTCTCCTCAGAAATGATGGACCGCTTGAGCGAGAGAGACGCCCAACCTTTCTTGTTCCTTCACTGCATTATCATTAGTAGTAGAAAGGGAAGTAGTTTGGCTATTTAGAGTTGAGACTTCTTCTTGAAGCTTAGACATCTCAGTGGAAGACTTTGAAGTTCTTTCCTAAATAAAGTACCAGCTTTTAGAAATCTCAAGGGAAAGATACTACATGAGTCAGAATTCAATAAGAAATAAGTAATAAGATGGATGAGTAGTATGAAAGTAATAGAAGTTGTTGCTCGATTAGAGACCGACAATGACCGATCGGGTTGGGAATAGAAGAATATGGATGAATGGAAGTACTTGAGGGAGAATTCAAAATTAACTTTACCATCATCTCGAAATCATTTCGAAAGACCAGTGATAGGGGTCTAGAGGGGTTCAAATCCTAAGAAGGAGTTGAAGTGCCCAAATCCTTTTGCATCTATTCGGTGACGCTAGGAGAATCAGGCATCATAATCATAATGCGGGATGAGGTCATCCTTTGAAAGAGACATTTTTTATTGATCAATAGAAGCTTCAAGAGCAGGACCCTTAAGAGTTTTGCCCACATCAATAGCTTCACCCTCTTTTGGAAGAGGAGAAGATTGGACATCGTTTGTTTAGTTTTCTTAAGAGAAGGACCAGCCGTACTCATTCCACTCAATTTCCTTTTAGTAGTCATCCTTGACCTAGAAATAGCTTGGGTCAGAGCCGATGCACTAGATTCAGAAGTTGGAGGGAGTGGATCTTTTGTGGTTAATTCAGTAGGGGGAGCAACCACTAGAATCCAAGAAGCATAAGTTAATAAAACAATCTAAGGAGTAACACGACAGTAAATTACAAATGCTACATCTAAGATTACCGAATTGATCCTTATAAATTAGAGACATAGGAGAAAATTTTTTAGGATCACCCAAAGACAGAATCGCTTACGCTTGGAAGTGTGTTGGATAAGAGGGGGTTGTCCAAGAACTCTTTGACCTATAGGGAGGAGGGAATGTTTTTTAAGATTGTTTGGCCTCAAAAGTGTAAGTCTATTCCCGATTCCATTCGAAGCAGTGGTCAACAGCTTCACGATTCTCTTCCCCTTATCGTTGAGATCTTTAGGAGAAGGACCTAATAATGAAATGTAATTCAGCAAAAGAAAGTAATTTAATAAAGATGAAAATTGTAATCAACTTATGAGGAGAAGAGAAGACTTCACTAATATTATTTCACATAAAAGAATTGCATCTCCCAGTCTCTGAACTTATTTACTCCCTCTGAAATTAGTTTCTTACGAGGGTCAACCCTAAAAATTTGGCTATACAGATTACTAAGCTTGACCAGGTGCATTAAATAATTGAGAATTTCAGCACTTAGAGAAGGAATGCTTGATTCCAAGGCCATGAGCTCTAGGGAGATAAGATAAGTATATACATTCGGTGATAGTTGTATTAGTGTTATGCCAAGGTGATTTAGGAATCTAGATAAGAAATCTAGAAATGGAATAAAGTCACCATGCCAGATATGGATGGCAGTATAAGCAAAATATCCTTCAAGGCGATTTTGGATAGTATCACTATCACCAGGAGGAATAGCTCCTGATCCTGTAATTTTAAAGTCGTTAAGAATATCGTCAACTTCATCTTGAGAGGATGTCAGAGAATGTCTTGAGATGGCTTTGAACTTTTTAGGTGAAGATTTTGGTTCTGGAGCTATATCCTTTTTAGGTTTCTTGGAAGTCTTTTTTAGACCCATGATCGTATGAGGTGAAACCATTTGAATAAAAGTTATAATTTATTTCATTATTAATACCTTTCGATGATGTCAAAAACCTATTGCAATAATTCAAACATCCACCAAGATAGATAATTACATATCTTCGAAAGAGTGTTAAAGTTAATTGAATCATGAAATTTATTGAGCTTTTGATGAAGTCGAAGAGATTGGCGGAATAAATAACCTAAACACACCATTTGAATGTCGAGAGCTCGGATTTTTTTTTACTATTAATCGGTATCACTAACCCTATAATACTTTCAGTGTGTGTGTGTGTGTGTGTGTGTATATATATATATATATATATATATATATACATATTATTAGAAATACGAACAACGTTCCACAATCAAGCCAAATAACCTTTCGACAATGTCGAAACTCATAGATTTTATTTTACTTAAAAAATAAAAAAAGGTTAGGCCTTCGAAAGTATATACCATGTAGCCATTAAATTGAAATCTTTAAGATGACTTCTTCGAAAGGTGTCAGAATACGTTAAAACATATTTCTTCTTTTGATGAAGTCCATCCCTTGCCAACAATGTCAACCGCTTTGGAAGGGTCCACTTAAAGGAAGATACTTGACTTCCTTTCGACCCCTTTGAAAGAGGTTGAAAAAGTAAAGTGGAGTTAACCACCTCCACCTCTTTGAAAGGGTTGGATAGTTGGGCCACGATATTGGATTTTAATTTACATAGCTTAATCTTCTCTATGAGGTAACTAGAAAAGAATATTCTATCTGATTCATTTTTAACCCAGTGTTTTTAGTCGATAACAATTAAATTGATTTGAACATGAATTTACATTCAGCAACAACAAAACCCAAAATTTAAGTCTGAACCATAATTGATTCAGTAGAATTTTTAAAAAAATATTCTTCCCAAACAGGTTAAAATTGAGCGTAACAGAATTTGCGCTTGGGAACGAAAACAACAATGGCAAACAACAATACAAATTGAACAAAATAAGCATAAAAATGAGCCTAAGGATAATTTCATACGAGCAGGAAACTCCATTCATTTTCAAAAATGGAATAGTAATACAAATTCAAACCCTAAGAATTTAAATTGGAATTCAACATAATAAATCGGTTTGAAATATAAAACAATAAATGCCTACCTCAAATTCGAACCGGGTGTTTACTAAAATTAGGGATTAATAAGAAATTGGAATTCCTAGTTCTTGCTTTGAGTTTTTAGTTACAGGTAAATGAAAGGGGGGAGCAGGAAGTGTCATTTATAAGAAAAGCAGAGGCAAAGGACAAACCATTCGATCAAATTTAAGTGAACAACATTGATCCATGTAAGAATATGAAAAGGCAGGAAACTTCATGATGAAAAAATAGAGGTGTCGAAATAGTTGACTTGAAAAGTCAAGAGCATCCCTTTGCTAGAGGGCCAAGTGTTATCATTAGAAATCATATTAACTTTGTCGAAACCATAAAGAATATAAAAGAAGGATTTACAAAGAGAGACAAAAATAACAAAGCCTTTCGAAAGAGTCGATGGGATGCTACCGCAAAATATTGGATAAGCAATGAACTTTTGAAGAGATCACAAGGCAACAAGATTGTCCTCCCAATTCAGTTAATTCCTTTTGAAACAAATAGTTTTGTGTGCTAAAAGAAGGTTTCAAATGAGTTGAGGAACACCTTTCGAAGGCAATAGACTACAAGCTTTCATATGCGCGCCAAACCATTTGAAACAATGGGTTTTACCATCATTTACATTCCATAAAATAACATTTGGCCAGAGCTACCACTTCGAAAGCGTAGATTATCCTTTTGAATCAGTTGAAACCATCCATAGTTTTAAAAGAAAGCTCATTTAAGTTCAATGAAGCATTCTCATACACCAGAGGATAGGGTTCCTTATCAGTTAACAAGTATGCCTTCAAAAACTACCTTTCGCTTTGAACCTTCTACTACATTCCAATTCCTTCAAAGCCCGAAAGATTCACCTAGCGAAAAGAATCGAAAGCCCGTATCCTTTCCTACTTGCAACAACACTGTTTGATGACGAATTTTCTAACGGTTAGGAAATCATCAAAAAAATTGTAATAAAAATAACCGCAAGCACACGGCATACAATTTTAATACGTGGCGATTATGGGTCGATCTGTAGGGAAATGAATTGATTTCAAATTATACATAATCAAATTAACCCGAGTGTTTAAGTTTTCTTTAAACGAAGAAAAATATCAAAAATTAAACTAGACAAAAGTGATGAAAAGTATGAGATTAAAAGACAATCTAAAGGCAAATCACTCTCATACTTTCACATAAATCAGCATAAAATTTTATCTATGGTCTCTCATTTTAAAATCTAAGTAGAATTGGTGATGTATTTATTATAACTATAGTCCATTTACATTATTAATTAATATAACTTAAACCATCAAACTTTAATGCAACACCAAAAACCACTTATTAAATGTCATGAAAATAAATATGAAACTAAAACAAAATCTATTTTAAGCATGATCTATTTACTATTTGTTTTTTATTAGTAACATAGATCATCAAATTTTAATTTTATGTTAATTTCATGATCAAAATCACTTATTTAGATGATAATGTAAATTGTTTTTATGTTGGATTAAGCATAACCCATTTGTGATTACAATATAGGCTATCAAATTTCCTAATAAACTTACATCATAATCTAACTTTTCATCAAGCATAAAAAGAGATCATAAATAATAACATATGTTGAATCTACATAATTTTAGAGAGCTTCATTACCCCTAAATTGAAGGAGTTTAGCTTCTCATTTGTGTTTTCATTTCAACGCATGTAAATTTCAACATTAAAAAGCAAGGAAAATGCAAGCTAATTAAAATGAAAGAGAACAAAACTCCTTGCATAAAAAATAAAACTAATTGCAATGAAAACAAAGCTAATCTACTAACACGAAATAAAAGAAAGCATGTGAATAAAAATGAGCATAAAATAATAGCAAGTAGTAAAAGAAGAAGATGCTTAGGAAGCCATTTTATTTCTCATTTAATTTTGTGTCCACAACTCATATAATATGATAAGAAAATAATAAACTCCATTACATGAACATAGGACGGTTATCTGTAATGACCCATATTTTTGGCTATTTTAAATTATTAAATTTAACGTAATTATTAAATAAAAATGGTTAAAAATAAAATTTTGATGATTTTGGAAGCAAGTATTGGATATGAACATGAATAAAATTTTGAAATAAACTAATTTCGAAGATTTAAATAATAACAAGTATTGAAAGAAAATGTGGCGTATTGAATGTGTTTATAATCAATAGTTGAATTGAATAATAAATGTTAAATTCATTGGATGTAAATAAAGTAATTGACCGATAATTAAAATTCATTTAAAATCTAATATTGAAATTTGTTGAATATTGGATAATTAAATTGTTTAAATTCAATATTGAAAATTATTTGAATAATTGAATTCTGAATTTAATATGATTGAAAATGATATCGGGAATTGATATGAATTTTATTTAAATAACAATGAAGACTATTAACATTTAAAATTGGATTTAAAAGTGAATAATTAGACAATTGGAAATTTTATATTATAATCGAGACGTTAATAGCAATATGGGGCATAGTCTCGGATTTGACGAAACCAGTTTCATTGAATCCGTAATAGTGTATTATTATCGGATTTCAAATTCCGTAATGTTTGGTGTTACCGTTTAGCCATACGAGATAGAAACGCGTTGAATTTAATATTAAAATTTTAATATAATAATTGGATCTTGAAAGCTATCTTCTTCATGCGATTGAATTTGGACTTAAAACCATTTACATTGCGTTCGGAATAGGGGTATAGCATTATGAACGCCTGACGGCATGTCTCGATAGGAGTTTGATATTTTAAGTTACGTAATCGAGACGATTTGAAAATTTTAAATTATATATTTATATGTTGACTTGACTTTTTTATTCACATCAATTTCTCTCACATTTAAAACACTGTAGCATCGCCCAACACGCAACCCTCTTCTATTTATGAATTCACGCAACCATACAGTGAAAAAAAAAATCAAGCTTTAAAAAAAAGAGCCGCCTCCTTCAATTAACACTTTAGATCTAGCTTGCTGTTTGATCTTCTCTTCATTTTACGTAGGGTCGAATGGCCGTGGGTTGTCAGAGAGCTAGGGGCCGAGTCTGGCCAAGGGTCCAACAGATGAAATGGTCGACATGGTCAGGGATGTCGATCGGTGGTGGCGAGGAGGACCACGGTAATGTGTGGTGTCGGCTACGGCAAATTGAACGGCAGCGGTTCGAGGCCGTTTTCACGACGAAGGGGGGAGTGTTGGTGATCAGCGTCGCCACTGGAGGTCGGCATTGGGGAGGCGTGTCGCCGGGGATGCATCGGCAGGGGTCCGGTCCTCCAATGATCTCACGACAGTCGAGGAAGTGGGGGGTTGCGTGGTTCGTAGTCGCATATTCCTGCGTATGCGTTTGGGAAGAAGCATTGAGCGGTCCTGATTTAATCAAGCTTGGATGTATGGTCTTGAGTAGATCTAAAGGTTTATAAAGAAAATAAAATTGCAAAACTTATTCAAATATTAAATCGTTAAAACTTAAAATTGTATATCATTCCCATACGTTGTCAGAATTGGACGAAACAAGAGGCAATGTAATCGAGGCGACGAGCACAAGATCATGGAGCTGTTTTGGAGTTGTTTGAGGCTAGTTAAAATTTTAGGTTAAATCGAACGTCATTCGATTTGATTTGAAATTGAAACTCAAGATGGGTGTTTTATAATGCTCACAAGTACTAGAATATCTTTTTATGCTAGTTAAATTTGAATTTATAAAGTAATATGAATTTATTGGCTATTGTTTGATAAATTTGATTGTCATTTGAATCAACTGTTATAAATTAAAATTGACAGTTAAATTTGAAATTGAAGTTGAATTGCTAGTAAATTACCAGATTTTAAAAACTATGAAACTATTGTGAATTATAATGTCCGTTCGTATGATTGTGTCCGTTCGTATGATTGATTGTGATGGATGCCAATTGATCGATATTTGGATGATTGGATATTTATTTGTTTATATATATATATCATGTTATCACCATATATATTATTTACAGTGTATAAAAGTGTAAATTGAATTATTTTGAATAAATTAAAAAATAGGTTTGAATGATATATTTCTATGACATCGTGATTTGGATTGAAACGATATACATCCATCCCTGAAATTAAATTGAAATAACTAATCACTTGGCCATAGGATAGAAAAATTATCTATGGACACCAGGTTGGTTCAATCAAATGATTTTAGATTTTTTTTTTAAATTTATTTAAATGTTTTTGATTTAAAAGAAATAAAATCGAATTAAATTAAATTAAATTATTTTTGAACTTAAGCTCAAATTTTGAAATTAAATTTAGTAATCGAAATTGTTTAAATAATCGAGGTGATATTTTAAAGTTATAACCGAAATATAGTTTGAATATTGCTAAATAAATGTGTTAAACGATATTTTGAAAATTTAATGTGAAATTTATATAAACCGAAATGGTTTAAAATTGAGAATTGAATTGAAATTAATTCAAATTGGAATTGAAATTGAATTAATTGGACTTGAAAGGGGAATTGAATTAATTGAAATCGACATTGAAATTGATTTCAAATGAAATCAAAATTGAATCGATTGAATGGAAATTGGAATTGACTTGAATTGGAAGGTTGGAGTTGAATCGGTTTGACTTTGAAACTATTTTCAATTGATCAAAGGAAACTCCCCACTTATGAAACCCCCTACTTCCTGATTATGCTCCTTCTTTGGTCTCCTAATACTAGGCTCGAGTTAATATATTCGTTAACACTCCCGCTGGTCGCCTATGTTTATACTAGGTGGACCTCACTTCTTCCTCCCTGTGAGATCGCCTTCTTTTAGTGATCACACATGGAAATAATAAGTCGCTCCTCGGGAAACTGGTCGAGATAGATGATAGCACCGCTCCTCTTCCTTTTGGCTCCACGAACACGCCCCACCTAGGCGCCCCGGAACCCTACTCATATTCAAAAGGCTTTCGATGACGATTATAATAAGTAGTTACGCTGCCATTTTTCCAATATCATGGCCGGAAACCTGCTAAAGGAAAACTTCCAAATTCAAAGATGCCCTGGAACTAAAAATGGGCAATCCTGAGCCAAATCTTTATTTTTTGAAAAACAAGGGTTTTAAAAAGAGAATAAAAAAGGATAGGTGCAAAGACTCAATGGAAGCTGTTCTAAATTGTGGCCAATACTAGGTATATAAGTAGTGATTTCAAATCCAGAGGTTAATCGTACTCTGGCGAATTATTTATGACCTTTCGGAAAAATGTGCCTTTCTTCCCATACTGGGACCTAGTTATGCTGTTAAACTGCCGGTCAAAATTTTGTAGCTCAACTCTCAAAGTGAGTTTTCTTCCTTGTCCGCAATGCCAGACGGACCTAGTCTCTTACACAATCAGGCAAAGTAAGGACTGGTCTAAGGCAGTCCGCTTGCGCCTCTCGCCTGATAATCTTTCGAAAAGTGCACTTTCACTTCATTCATCTTTAGGCTCAAATGCCAGATAGACAAAGAAAGTCCTGTCCTCATTCTGTTGCATTTTTGGTATGCATTCGCTGTGCCTTTTGGCTCCGGTGGCTACTAGATCAACGTGTCATTGGCTCAAAAGAGGTTCCCATCGAAGTTCAATATGAATCTTTTGGTACTTATCATAATATTTATGGACACTATCTAATAGTAGGAAGTATTAAAAAGAAAATCCGTTGTATAATAGAAGAAGCTTCACGTTCAAGCTCTCGCCTTACCAATGAGCCAATTGCTGATGGCTGTTGGTCACGACTACTGCAAAAAAGTGAAGATGAATCTTCCTATTTCACATGGAGGAGTGTGCATCTTTATGTTAGGTGTTCTCCTGTCATGTGACCCGGTGCGAGCAAAAGTTCCTAGATTCATGGAGATATAGAACAACATATAAGTTATCATGCTTGCATATCCATCATTTGAGTCTCCCACAATTATTCCAATAATTACATATCCGATTTGACCGATGGACGAATATGCAAGCATACGTTTCATTAAGGACCAAACTCACGTGCTAACAAGAATAATAAGAAATAGGGCAATCCGTCCAATTAATATACTGGCGCCTCCCCCAACAGAAAAAGATCCCCATAAGACACATCGCCCCCGGGCGGAGGAAGGAAAAGCTAACAACAAGAAAACGAACAACATACACGAGTAGAATGGATTCCTATTAATATACTGGGTCGATCCCCAATTAATATACTGGTCGCCTCCCTCAACATATGAACAGTAAGAACTAGAATTCTTATCGATACTGGAACTCATAGGGAAGAAAATGGAGTTACGGATGGAATCAAATATGCAGTATTTACAGGAAAAAGTATTCAGTTATTGGGGAACAATCAGTATATTTCTAACGCCGAATCAGGATCAACTAGGACAGAAATAAAGCATTGGGTCGAACTATTCTTTGGTGTCAAGGTAATAGCTATGTATAGTCATCGACTCCCAAGAAAGGGTAGAAGAATAGGACCTATTATGGGATGGGTTGGATATCTAATTGTCCATGCGGTAATGATAATATCTTGTACCTGGACCAGCGGCTTACTTTTTCTAAGTAATGGGGAAGAGGACCGAAACATGCCACTGAAAGACTCTACTGAGACAAAAAGATGGGCTGTCAAGAACGTAGAGGAGGTAGGATGGGAAGTTTGTCAAATCCAGTATTAATTATTTAATATAAAACTATTTAAAAGCTAAATAGACCATTTCAATACTTAAACTATTTTATATTAAAATATTTTAACCATTTAAACTATTTTAACCATTTACACTATTTTTATAACTATTTTAATTATTTTAAACTATTCAAACTATTTTAAAAAAAATTCAAACTGATCAAGAGTGGAGTGTATTTTTTAAATCATGGATTCAAATACAAATTGGGTTAAAAGAGGTTATAACCCAAATTGAAATTCAAACAATTTTGGAATCCAAGTTGAGATATTAAGGCAAAAATGATTTGAACAGAAATGGTATATTTTCAGTAAATATGATGATTTCGAAATAGATTTGATTTTTTGAAGCGAATATGATATTTTGATATCAAATATGAACTTTTTTTTAAATTTAAAAGTACCAACTGGTGTGTAAAACTACGTTTGATTGTTAAAGAGACCGGAGCCGGATATGGGCATACTCTCTGTCGATACTGGAACTACTTTGACAACTGTGTACGTGGAGTGATGATCCAGAACGAAGTGAATGGATTTGGTGTCGTTTGCTGGATTTAAAGAAAGAGAACGATGAAGGATTAGCCTGACACTTGTGCCAATTTGAAATGACTAAAACAAGAGCCGTACCGGCCAAATAGGCTAGCTACCCCGAGCGGACGCACTTCTCCATATTACCATCATTTACATTGTGACTAATTGGTGCGCACCATCCGAATTATGCGAGTGTTAGACGCGGTGGGAAATCATGGCTATGATGCGTTACTACCAATCGGGAAGGGTAAATTGGTAGTATCCTACCTTGGGCATTATCTCACGTGTCTTGTCATACTTTTATCCCTAAAAAAGACCCGTATGATTTTGTTTTAGTGTTATCGTATTACGGCGCATCCCTAACCACCGACCGTTTAACTATTGTGTATATGGAAAATGTATTACAATGCTTAAAAACGTGTTAAGGGGGATTAATGCAAAGCCTTAACGCTTAGAAAAATGTTTATTTTGCCGATTAGACATTATATATATACAGCGTACTCTACTACCTATAAATCTTTTAACGGATCCTTAAGAGATGGAAAATCCTATAACATCTCTTGAGTTATTGCACGCACACTATTCACTGGATAAGAGATGTGAAAAACCATAAGCATCTCTTATGCGATGACACTTATGTTGTATACGATATCGATTTGACTCACATAAGAATATTTTAGTCCTGACTCGAGTGTTTTGTCTTTTCATTACGCTCGGGCCGCTCCTAAGTTTTTCAACTTATTGAAGATTTACTCTCGGGGACGAAGATGAAGATTTGGTATATAATTATTATTTGTACTTCTACATCATGTTGTTTGCTGCATTATATTTTATTCTGTTATATATGTATAACTCGGATAAATGTTGTATAATTTATAATCAAAGGTATAGTAAACAGCTTCATGAACTGTTTATTTGATTATTGTATTTTGTCATTCCGCTACGAGATTCCGTGTTTGTGTTCTTCTTCTTTTCTTATTTTTCTTAATTAACCCAATTGATTACTATGTTTCAGATTGTTTAAGTCGGACATGTGTGGATTATTGTCGATTTAAACCTTTCGAAATATGGGTTGTCACATTATCTATACATGGTTAAAACCCTAATCCATATTTTAAGGGACTACCTAAAATACCAATTAGGAAGTGTAACCTTCAAGTAATCATTAACATTAAATTAATCCTCCATTAAATATGCACTTGCCTTTAATCTCTACTAACATGTGCATTAGCTTTTAATTATAGTTCATGGGTTAGTGGGTATGTGGGCTCCTCCATGACAAATGAATTCTTCTATTTCTTCATTTCTTTTTCTTTCTTCACTTGTGCATGCATGAAGCCATTTCCAATAATCACTAAAATTCCTATAACACAACAATAAATGTGCAAGTAAATTTTATCAAAAATTAACACATACAAAAATGACCATTTTACCCCTATGTAGATGCATGAATGATGACTTAAAAGCGTTTTTGAAATATGGTTTTAAATATGTAAAATACCCTAATATGCTCATTTATTAAATAAAAGTAGATTAAATATGGAAGTAAAAATATGCACTTTTACGTGCACATCAAATACCCTCACACTTATCTTTTTATTCATCCTCGAGTAAACTAAAACTAAGATAAATCCGATTTCGTAGAAAACACGATTGCGTTGAGCATATGCAACAAGCCGTTAAACCTCTAGTTGTCCATAGTAGGACGAGTGTTGTCTCGTGATGGTTTTCAGCGGATACTACCTACAAAATGCAAATGCAACATGAAAAATTCTTAAATGCAAGATTTATTCAAAAAGATATGAATGCAAGATTTTTAAAATATTACAAACGAAGAATTTACTTTTAAATTGACACGAGTGAGTTAAATATAAGTTTTGGTCATTATCAAGAAATTTAAGTCCTTTTACTCATCAAAACCTCCAACAAAAATTAAGCTATCATCACAATTAGACTTCTAGTTTGGCTAGTTGTTTTGGTTGATAATATAGTGCAGCTATGAAATGGGTCCTTAGTTGATTATCATAGTTTTTCAAAGTGGTATTTTTATTTCTTTTGAATAACAAGTAGAATCAACTAAGTGAAAATAGTGCTTGGATTTCAATTACTTGCTCTCTCTATTTTTTTTAAAAAGTATTAACATTATACACACCTAACTTTGATAAACTGAGGCCAAATATATCGATCATGCACTGCCTTTCAAACTTATGTGGGAAGAGTATAGAGCGTGGTGAATGTACACACTTGCGTATGAACACATGGCTCTAGGTGGTTATTTTTATTAAATCTATTTACATTCACCTAACTAAGATAAACTGAGGCCAGATATATCGATCCTGCACCGCCATTTAGGCTTATGTGAGAAGGGTATAGACCATAGCAAGTGTATACACTTGCGTGTGAACACACGATTCTAGATGTTTCTTATTTTCACAAAAACCATTTTTTCTATGTTTTTTTTGAAGAGAGTGCAACGACCCAGAATTTTATTCATTTGAATTCGTACATTTAATTGATTTTAAATATTCAGAAGTTAATTGCATAAGTAGAATAACCAATATTTTGAATACAATGATTTAATTGGATAATTAAATTGATAATTTAATATTTGAAATTATGGAAATAATTGGAAATTGAATTAAATGTGAATTAAAATGATTTATAAAGTTGAATTAAATTCTATTTGAATTAGAATGATGTTAAAGAATTTTTAAAATTAGATTAAAAGTTAATTTATAGAAATTGATTTTTTTTTAAATTTAATTAACGTGTAAAAATAGCCATTTTTCAAACAGTCTCGGATTTCGATGAAACTAGTTTAGGATTTCAAATTTCGTATCAACCAGATTTACGGTTTGTCCGTGGCAAGGTAAAACGCGTAGAAATTTGTTTACGTGAGTTTTAAATTTAATTGAGTTGATTCGAAAACCTATCTTTCAAATATGATCGAATTGGCTCTGGATATATATTCCATTATGTACGGAATAGGGGTAAAACATTATAAACGCCATACGTCACGCTTCGCTTGGAGTTCGAATAATTTTCAGATGAATAATGTCGCGAAATTTTCTATAAAAGGCCATAATTCTTTCATTTTTCAAAAAACCCTAACCTAATTAGGGCTAGCCGCCACTTTTCATTCAATGGCCAGAAATGGCGCGTCTTCCTCCTCAAATATCTCACCATCCATCAAACCATTCGAAAAACTTCCAACTAACAAATTGTAAAGCGCATCGAGTACTACAGATCCAACGGTGGTGATCTGAAATGGAGCGGCGCAGTGGGAGGAAAAGGGATGCGTTCTTCCTTAGTTTGGGCACGATTTCCAATGCAAATACAAGGCCGAGATTCATGATATTTGGGGTGTTGGTGCAATAATGGACGAGCCTTCGAATGGCGTTGTTCGATCGTCGAATGGTCAATTATAGGTGGAGAATAATTCAATTAAAATATAGTCACACACATGGTTCACCTGGGGAAGAAGATGCTAGTCGCGGCCAGATCTGATCAAAAAGAAATGCATGGCTATGATGTAGGGTTTTAAAATAAAAAAAGAAAATTGAACTTATATTCCTTTAAATTCGTACAAACTTTAAAAGTGCATAACTTCTTCATACGAGGTTCGTTTTTGACGAAACAAGTTGCATTAGGTCCGTATTGACTAGCACTACATTTTAAAGATGGTTTGGAGTTGATTAGAGCTAGCGTAAATTTTGAATAAAATTAAACGCTCATTTAATTTTATTCGGAATAAAACATTGCAACTGCTGTTTGAAACAATGTAAGTACAACTCACTTTTCTGACTCACTGATAATTTTATACAAGTGAGAATAAATTTATTCTGTGTCGATTGATGATTGTTTGAATGATATATGATATATTATCTATATATTGATTGGTATTTGGATATAATCCTGCCTATTGGAGCAGATGAGACCCTACACGTTCCCGTGTATGAGCGGATGAACCTTTGTACGCGCGTCTGCCTCGAAGCGGAAATTGTACACATATTCTAATATGTATATTTATTGCAGATGATAGGTTGGAGGGATCCAATTGGATTCCTCACCAGTATTGGGTTATCTATATTTATAGATATTGATATATATTATGTTATGATATGATATATGATGATTTGGATGCCGTGATTGATGTACTTAGTATTGTTACACCATTGGGTCTATTTTTGGTAATTTAAAATATTAATGTGATTATTTTCAAATAAAAAGGGATTTCAAGTGATTTGAAAATATTTTTTTTTGAATTGTTAAAGGAAGGAATTGATTTTAAATAAATAAATGTTATAATTTTTATGTTATAAAAATTATGATTTTTGTGAAATATGGTTAAAATGTGATTTTTGAAATATGAAGTTAACTATCTGGTAAAATGGTTTAAAATGAGATTTTTTGAATAATTATGAACGGTTTATATATAAGATTTATAAAATTGAATTTTTATAAATCAAAATTATGGAATTATAAAGGAGTTTTATAAGTGTTAAATGGAGTTATAAATGGATTTTATAAGTAAATAAGATTTATAGATTGATAGAATTGATGAAGTTATAAAAGAATGAATTTGCAGATAAGAGAATTATAAGTAATTAAATTATAAATGGATTTTGGCATGTAAACGAGATATAAATGGAATTTATTAATAAATGAATTTTGTATATTAAAGTTTTTATAAAATAGAAATGGAATTTATAAACATTGTTTTATAAATTCGAAATCAATTGAATTTGATAAGTAAATATGAAAGCTTATTAAAGGAATTTCATCCATGATTTTGAACAGTGGATAATCCTTTGATGAATATGCAGAGATAATGAATTTGGTAAAGGAGATATATCCATGATTTTGGACAGTGGATAATCCTTTAATAAATGTGTAGAAGTATTGATTTGGTAAATGAAACATATTCATGACTTTGGACAGTGAATAATTTTTTAAATTAAATAATTTTTTTGAAAGTGATATTGTAAACGGAGTTAAATGGTTTGAAGATGTTTTGAAATGTGTTAAATATTGAATATATAGATTTCAACATTCATTGTTGAAATAGACATTTTCGAGAAGTAAGGAAATAATGGACTATAACACTGTTGTTATTGTAAATAATTTTTGAAAGAAGATGTTTTGTATAGTATATGGGATTTATATATCTACTTGATTTTTGAATCCCTATACTACTGATTTTGGATTGTCGTAATATTGTTTTACGCAACATTAATTTTGACCCAAATAAATGTATTTAAAAGAATGTTTTCCTTACAGAATAGAATATATACTTAATCCTGATTTAAGTATATGTAATATTTTCTAAGTTTTGAAAATAAAGAGATTTGTGAATTACTTATTGTTAAATAAGTATATGAAAATGTTTTCCAATATAGAAATATGAGATGGTTTGGAATTATATTTTTTTAAAAGATAATTTAAAGTGGATATTTGGCATGTGATTAAATTAATAAAAGATTAATTAAAAGGACCTAATGATTGTTTATGGTGCTAAATATTTGTTTGTTTGTTTTGATAGTTAAATAACTGACTATCAAATTTGGCCATTTTAGTTCCTCAACTTGATATGGGAACTATTTATTCGTACAATTAGTATGTAGCCTTCTGTGTAGGCTTGATTATCGATTGTGTTGAGGACGTTTATTCGTATAGTGCGGAATATTACTCCAATCTATCGAGCTTCTTTCTTGGCCCGAAGGATAGCAAGTTGAAAGTCGGAGATGTGATAAGTCTATGAGAATTAGTTTCTATGTGAGGTTGAGAAATGCTTTTTCGTTGTTGGTGCGAAGAGACCGGGATCGGATTTGTTTGATCATATTCAGCATGATAGGGGGTTCTCGCTTTGTGAACAGTGATGAAGCTTAGACTCTTTCCTCTACATGTCCCTAGTATGAAAGGGTTGGTTGATAGTTGAGAGGCTTGCCGTAAAAACAGATCTAAGGTACCACTTTGTGGTCACCTCCATGTTGAAAGCAGCCCCATGTTGAAAAGCAGAAGGGTAGCGGGATGGTTGAAAAGTTTACCGGGGCGGGTACGGAATTGCCCGTTCGTCACACGTAGTTTCAGAGCTTAGATTTTGTATATTTCTAGGCTTTGATGTGTACTCAGTATAGATATGGACAGTAGCGCCCTAGATTGAGTTTGAGTGTGTTATATATATGGGCGTGTATTTGTTAGTGTTATAAAATGTGTTATATTGTGTTTGCTTATCCGTTGAGCTGTTTATGAATTCTAGTCAGCATGTGGGATGTCATATTATCGATAGGAATTTCTAAACACTTAAACGAGGCAAGTCGATATTGTATTTTTTTAAATTGGGTAAATAAAATAATTTTACCTCGATTATAGATATAAAGGAAACCATTTTTTAGAAATATTATAATGTATCTAATTAATTACTTGGTTGTTTGAAAATGTAAATATATATATATATAGGCAATAAAAGCTGTTTGAATAATCTAAATAATAAAAACAACAATTGTGAAAGAATAAATTAAATAAGATAAATGGATTTGAAATGGGTCTTATATGAATAAGGTTAAATAGTGAAATTACATAAGTATGGATTTATAAATGTGATTTATAAATACAAAAATGAATTTTTAAAAGAATTTGAGTTTCTATGTGGTTGATTTGCCACCAATAGTAAATTGATCGAAATTTTGATGTGATAAACAAATTTGAATTTAAAATCCAAGTTGTAATTGATAAATGTAAGTAAAACGAGTTTTGGGCTTATAATATGAGTAATAAATTTAACTTTGGTAAAGTTGAAATAAAATTGAGCTAGCATAATAAATTATATGGTTCGAAATTTAACTAAAGGAAAGTTAAATAAATTAAATTGGATTTGAACCAGATTAGATAAGTTATTGAAATGAAAATTAAACTTAAGTGGTAAATGATTATATAATATGAATTAGGAAGTTTAAATAATAGATATGTATAACTTATACAATGGGAAAATGTAAGCAAAAAACAAATTGTTAAAATGGTTAAACAATTTTATTAAGCAAAACAAAATCTGAATTTGAATAGTGATATGAAATTTGAATTAAGTAAGTCAAATTAATTAAATTAGAGATGAACTTAAGTTTTATAGTGAAAGTAAATGCAAGTGAGAATGAAATGGAAAATAACTTAAGTGATGTTAAATGAAGTTGAATTCGATATCAAAATGAATTAATAAAGTAGTTAAATGAATATAAATTTGAGTTATATAAATGAAATTCAACTTTAATTGTAAAATGAATTAGCATTAGAAATGTTGTTGTTAAGAATTGAATAAAACTTAAGTTAAGAAGTTGTGAATTAGTAATAATATTGGAAGTGTCGTATAAAAATGTGAATATAGTGAATACTAGAATCCAATCTAAATTGAATGTTAAATCAAATTGAATGTAAGCGAAGTAAGGTAAATTAATTTGGTAATGTTGTATGTGCATTGGTTGATAGATTAACATTAGTTGATTGTATAGAAATTCATCAAATGTTAATAAATTGAAAACTAAGTAATTGAATCTGCATGGAATTTGGTTTGAATGGGAAGTGAACCAACTTGAATGTAAATTAGTGAATGTAAACTAATTGAAAATGAACAAATTAATGTTAGAAAAAACCAATGTTAATGAATCAAATGTGATATAAATTGGAAATCAATTCATTGAATATTAATGAGAAGTGAATGTATATTGATTTGGTTATGGATTGATCGGATATTTATTGGTTTGTTGGATGATAGTTGTTTGGTGGTTGGATTTGTTACTTTTGATTGCATTTTCTGTAGTGGCATACATAGTTGTTGTATTGGTACATGTTGTATATTGATATTACTTTCTATATACATTTCTCAATTGTTGTCGAGTGTTTAGTAGGTGCGGATGGAACTTGCTTCGCATTTAGAGCTCGCTTTCGCGCTATATTAGCCGTATATGCTTGCTAATAATATATAAAGTACGTATTTCGGATTACATATCGTACTTTCACACTTTTTTCCATACGGGATGCCTCATCCTCAAAGATAAGATGTATATTTGTGACACATACATACATACATATTTACACACACACACACACACACACACACATATGTTGTGATCCTACTATGATCGAACCACGCAAAGGAGATGCTGGAGAAATTTTTTGAAAATTTAAGGAGATAGAATTTTTTTGAGAAATTGGGAAAAATTTTGATAACTAAAATTTTGATTTTGACTTAAAGGTTAAACGATATTAGTTGGTTTTGAAAAGATAACTAAGAATGGATTTGAAAACTTAGGAAATTTTTTTATAAGAAGTTTATCTAGATGATTTTGGGAAAAACTAAAATGTTTAAATGAATTTGAAATCTAGTTTGAACGAATTATTTTTGAAAAGTTAATGGATTTTGTGGCTTTTTCCTTACTTGGTAATTTCAGGGACGAAATTCTTTTAAGTAGGAGAGAACGTAACGACCCAGAATTTCAATCATTTGCAATTCGGACATTTAATTGATTTTAAATATTCAAAAGTTAATTGTATAAGCTAAAAAATGTATATTTTGAATATAGTGATTTAATTGGATAGTTGAATCGATAATTTAATATTTGAAATTGTGGAAATAATTTGAAATTGAACTAAATGTGAATTAAAATGATTTATAAAGTTGAACTAAATTCTATTTGCATTAGAATAATGTGAAAGAACTTTTAAAATTGGATTACAAGTTATTTTATAGAAATTGAATATTTTAATATTTAATCAACGTGTAAAAATAGTCATTATTCAAACAGTCCTGGATTTCGCCGAAACTAGTTTCAATGGATCCGTAATATTTTATTATTGTAGGGTTTCCAATTTCATATCAATCGGATTTATGGTTTGTCTGGGGCAAGCTAAAACGCGTAGAAATTTGTTTAAGTGAATTTTAAATTTAAATAAGTCGATTCGAAAACCTATCTTTCAAATACGATCGAATTGGCTCCTGATATATATATTCCATTGTGTTCGGAATAGAGGTAAAACATTATAAACGCTAGGCGGCATGCTTCATTTGGAGTTCGAAATATTTTCGGATGAATAGTGTCGCGAAATTTTCTATAAAGGCCATATTTTCTTTCATTTTCCACAAAACCCTAACCTAATTAGGGCTGCTCGCCACTTTTCTTTCAATTGCTAGAAATGGTGCGTCTTCCTCCTCAAATATCTTACCATCCGTCAACCCATTCGAAAAACCTCCAATTAACAAATTATAGAGCGCGTCGAGTACTACAAATCCAACGGTGGTGATCTAAAATGGAGCGACATGAGGGGGGATGGGCCGCGTTCTTCCTTAGTTTGGGCATGATTTCCTATGCAAATATGAGGCCGAGATTCATGATATTTGGGGCGTTGGTGCGGCAATGGAAGAGCCATTGAATGGCGTTATTCGATCGTTGAATGGTCAACTATAGGTGGAGCATAATTCAATTAAAATAGGGCGGCTATGGGTTTTATCATGTACGTGATTCACCTAGGAAAAAAGATGCTAGTCTTGACCAGATCCCATCAAGAGGAAACACATGGCTATGATGATGTAGGGTTTTAAAATAAAAAAGAAAATTGAAATTATATTCTTTTAAACTCGTACAAACTCTAAAATTGCATAACTTCTTCATACGGGGTCCATTTTTGACCAAACAAGTTGCGTTGGGTCCATATTGACGAGCACTACACTTTAGAGCTGATTTGGAATTAATTAGAGATAGTGTAAATTTTGGCTAAAATTAAACGCTCGTTTAATTTATTCGGAATAAAACACTACAACTGTTATTGGAAACAATATGAGTACAACTCACTCTTTCTAATTCACTAACATTTTTATATAAGTGAGAATAAATTTATTCTGTGTTGACTGATGATTTTTTGGATGATATATGATATATTATCTATATGTTGATTGGTATTTGGATATATTCCTACCTATTGGAGCAGATGAGACCATATATTAGCGGATGACCCTTTGTATGCCCGTCTGCGACGAAGCGGACATTGTACACATTCTAATTTGTATATTTGTTGCAGATGACAAGTTGGAGGGATCCAAATGGATTCTTCACCAATATTGGTATATTTACAAATACTGATATATATTGTTGTTATCATATGATATACGATGATTTGAATGTCGTGATTGATGTATTTAGTGCCGTTGCAGCGTTGGGCCTATTTTTGGTAATTCAAAAATATTAGAGTGATGATTTCAAATAAAAAGGGATTTCAAGTGGTTTGAAAATATATTTTTTGAATTTTTAAAGGAAGGAATTTATTTTAAATAAATAAATGTCATAATTTTTATGTTATAGAAATTGTGATTTTTATGAAATATGTTTGAAATGTGATTTTTGAAATATGAAGTTAAATATTTGGCAAAATGGTTTAAAATGAGAATTTTTGAATAATTATAAACGGTTTATATATAAGATTTGTAAAATCGAATTTTAATAAATCAAAATGGTGGAATTATAAAGGACTTTTATAAGTGTTAAAATGGAGTTACAAATGGATTTTATACGTAAATAAGATTTATAGATTTATAGAATTGATGAAGTTATGAAAGAAGGAATTTGCATATAAGAGAATTATATGTAATTAACTTATAATTAGATTTTGGCATGTAAATGAGATATAAATGGAATTAGTTAATAAAGGAGTTATGTATATTGAATTTTTTATAAAATAGAAATGGAATTTATAAACACTACTTTATAAATCCGAAATCAATTGAATTTGATAGGTAAATATGAAAGCTTATTAAAGGAATTTCACTCACGATTTTGGACAGTGGATAATCCTTTAATGGATATGTAGAGATAATGAATTTGATAAAGGAGATATATCCATGATTTTTGACAGTGGATAATCCTTTAATAAATGTGTAGAAGTATTGATTTGGTAAATGAATCATATTCATGATTTTGGGCAGTGAATATTCTTTTAAATTAAATAAATGTTTTGAAAGTGATATTGTAAATGGAGTTAAATGGTTTGAAGATGTACTAAAATGTGTTAAGTATTGAATACATAGATTTCAACATTCATTGTTGAAATAGACGCTTTCGAGAAGTACGGAAATAATGGATTATAACACTGTTGTTATAGTAAATGATTTTCAAAAGAAGATGTTTGTATAGTATATAGGATTTATATATCTATCTAATTTTCGAATCCTTATACTAGTGATTTTGGGTTGTCGTAACAATGTTTTACGCAATATTCGTTTTGACCTAAATAAATGTATTTAAAAGAATGTTTTCCTTACATAACATAATATATACTTAATCCTGATTTAACTATGTGTACTATTTTCTAAGTATTGAAAATAAATAGATTGTGAATTACTTATTTTTAAATAAGTATACGGAAATGTTTTCCAATACAGAAAGTTGAGATAATTTGGAATTATATCTTTTTAAAAGATAATTTAAGGTGAATATTTGACATGTGATTTAATTAATAAAAGATTATTTAAAAGGGCCAAGTGATTATTTATGGTGCTAAATATTTGTTTGCTTGCTTTGATAGTTAAATAACCGACTATCAACTTTGGCCATTTTAGTTTCTGACTTGATATGGGAACTATTTAGTCGTACATTTAGTACGTAACCTTCTGTGTAGGCTTGATTGTCGTTTGTGTTGAGGATGTTGATTCGTATAGTGCGGAGTATTACTCCAATCTATCGAGCTTCTTTCTTGGCCTGAAGGATAGCAAGTTGAAAGTTAGAGACATGATAAGTCTATGAGACTTAGTTACCATGTGAGGTTGAGAAACGCATTTGCATTGTTGGTGCGAACAGACCGGGATCGATTTATCCGAAAACCACTTTGGACCAACGTATATACGACGATTGTGCAGGTTGCTTGTGATGATATTGATATTCAGGATTTTCATAATGGGGAACTTTTTGTTGATCGTTTGGTGTTAAAATCCCAATATACATATAGTAGCAGTGTTCTTTTCATTATGAAATATCCAATGCAAGGACAATTCGCTACTAATCCTAGGGATTTCCTGATAGGATGTGGTAGGAAAGTACATTTGGTTTGTCCTATTCCTGGACAACTTGTATGGATGATTGTCCGAGTTTGCATTTCTACAGATTACGTACATTGGTTTTTATAAACGTACATTAGTGGTAGCGGAGAAGGTAACTTCTCTTAGCTTAACACCCTCATTGAGACATACGAGCTTAAGAGTTGTATTTTTGTGGAAGGAAATTAGTAGTTAACGGAAATGGCCATGTGGCATTCAAAGTGATTGTGATTGTGATATGTGAAAGGTAATCGTGACTCAGGCCTCATCAATCGGAAATGACCAAAGCAAGGTTAGATGCAACAGGGCTAAGTGGGTCGGTCCCAAGTAGGGTATGATCATCCTCTTCTAGATATATCTTTACACGCTATAACGTCGTGTATTTGATTATTGCGGTTTGTATGCTATGAGGGCCCTCGGAAAAGGTCGGTAATAATCGGAGGATGATATATTCAGTTCCATCTAGTTATAGAGGTGGGCTGGTCTTGTGTTGGTAGATGATCCTTTGTGATGGTCCTCGGTGCATTCCTCTAGAGATGTACTGCCGGAAGGATGTCCCTTCATCTGGCCATTTGTACGGAAATCAAAACTCCACTACGTGCCTGCCATTTTATTTGTAGAGCCTAGTATGTTGGAATTTAATAGTGGCAACAATTTCGACTATTTTGATTATTATTTGTATACTAGACACTTGTATAATATAAGAGGATTGGATATGAAATATTTTAGTTATCGTAAGGTAAAAACATGTACGTGTTTATGTGTGGGCGTGTCTTACGGGGTACTTTTGTTTTGAAAAGTAAAAGTTTGGTAATTTAATAAATTCAGTTGAGCGTGTTTCTCACGCTGGTTATCAGACTGATCCAGGCGTTTTTTCCTTTCAATGATCGGGTCAGACCGAGTATATTTACAGGTTCAGTTTTGGTGCTTTTGGAGCTTCAGTAGGAAAGCTGGAGATCTTCATTTTCGTGTATGTTTTGATTATCCTCTACTTAGTTGGTTATATTATCGGCAATTGTGAGGATAAGTTATTATAACTGTCCAGGCTGATAACTAGTGATTGATTGTTGAACTCTGATTGAAGTATGTATATACAGTTTATGTTTGTAATATCATTGATATGATATGATATTATATGTTTTCTGCTGTGATGTGAGATTCTGTATTGTTCTGTTTGGTTCTCTCTTCTCTCTTTCATCTCTTCTCATCTTCTCTCATCTTTTCTTTCTCTTGATTTTCTGTCTGTTTGTGCTTTTTGGGCTAGACATGTATGGTTTATTGTTGATTCAAAAGGTATGGATATGTAGGTCATCATAGAGAGAGTTTTACAAAATCATCTTAGCACCACTTAACTTAGAAGATCAAAAACGTCATCCCCTTTACTTTAAATCAACCACTCTTTTAAATAAAGATTTACAATTAGGATATACTTCATTTTTGTTAAGATAAATAAATTAGGATATAACCTATGAGCCATCCTATATACTAAACCAGAGTTACTTGTAATCAAACTTTGTTTTTATTTTTGTTAAGATAAATAAATTTTTAGAAATTTCAATTAAATAACGAAAAACATATACTTATCCTATAATGTTTCTTCAAAAGTAAATCAATATGCTAAAAAGAAAAAAAAATTAGAATTTTTTTAGTTTTGAGTTTTGGAAAGAAAAATGCAAAAAATAAACCATGCAAAATCAAAAATGAAGATGAGACTCCCCCCATAATTTGGTTGACCGTGTCCCTGTAGTCAACCCAAGTGAAAGGAGAAAAAGAAAATAAAAAGAAAAATATAATCTATATTTATATGAAAATTAAACGATTAATATTTGCATGACATCAGAAAATATAACGTTAAATAGTAAATGAAACGACCTTTTAATTGATTTGTCTCATCAAGTATGAGAGACATAGCCTAAGTACATAAAACCAAACCATAAAAGATACTAAAGTTGAATGTATATTTGGAAAAACGAATGCCGCTTTAGTAAAATTCGTATGATTTTTTTATTTTCAATGATTTTTGACTAGATAGAACAATTGGTTGAAGTTCAAGTTTATTTTCACCAAATTGAATTTTAAAAATATCATTGATAAATTCTTCAAAATTATTGATTTTAAAATCAAAATGGTGATTTAAATCTACACCTTCAGAATTCAACAACTCATCTTCGAAAAGTCCAAAAAATTTGTGTTCACTAAATTCATCTTCCTTTATTGAATTATTCAAAACTTCATCGTTTTCAAGGTATAAAGTTGTGGTTTGAAATTTTTTTTGGTCGGAAAAAGGAAGATCAAATTTAAATCGAATTTCTCACCCTTAAAAGAATTGAAATCTAAATCAATTACCGCACTTTCAACAACTTCGTTAAGATTGTCGTTTTCAATTTCAAAAGCTGTTATTTGAAACTCATCAATTTTGGTAAAATGTGGATTATTATTTGACTCGTCACATGTTGGGATTTGACTTTGTTTCTCACTTTGCTTTTGTGTAGATTTCAAACAACAAATCCGCATGATTTTTTTCGTTTTCTTCCATTTTCTTTTATTTGCTCGACAAAATCAAATTCATAATTATTAACTTGAGAATTTTCAATTTAAAATTGTTGAGAGTAAAAATTGTCAATCACTCCGTAATTGAAAATATTCTCATTGCCAAAGTCATTTAAAAAGTGATCCACCTTTCCATTTTGATTTTGACATTCGAAATTGTAGTGACATTTAGAATCAAAATAGTTAGAATTTTGAAGTGAATTGAAATTTTGATTATTTTGAAATCCTTGACTTGAGTTATTACATGGATAGGAATTGCTCAAAGTATTTATCATTTGATTTCGTTGTTTAAGTAAAGACCAAATAGTTTCGATACTCTTTTCAAGAGTTGAGGGTTGCTCACTATTTTGAGAATTTTGTACTGCAAAATCCAAATTGTTTATACAATAGTTGTTATCAAAATATCGAAAAGAATTTGGTGTGAAATTATATGGATTATATTGATTTTCACAACTATTGTAAAATTCTGACAAGTAAGAAAATTCAGAGACATTTTAAAAAATGTTTTTTTAGTTTTCGTAAAGATTTTTTTTTTTGGATTTTGTTTATTTTTCTAAAAAAATGTTTTTGGTTTTGGATTTTTGATTATGTTTGAAATATTTTTTTCTTTTGTTTTTTTCCAAATGGAAAAGATTTAAAATGATTTTTTTCTAGATTTTGGATTAAACAAGAACTAAGTTAAGTAAAGTGTACAATTTTTTTAAGGTTTAGATTTTTTTTTTAAATATTCATGAACTAATGCAACTAATCGAATGTAAGGACTTAATTATAAATTTTCTATCCTTAGTAGCTCCTAACCTAAAATTGTATAATCACACATTGTCTTAATCCAACAAAATATTTCTTAACCAGGTAACGAACATGATTTATCAGCGCATCACGAATCACTATAACAATGCAGCCGAAGGTTTAAGTACCTTCAGAGAAACAATCACTATAATATTTACGAATCACCGTAATATTTATAAACGATTATTGCTCTGTCGTGGCCTAGACACCAAGAATATAAATTGTCGAAAGAAGACAACTTGTCAAGATACAATTAAGCCCTAAGTCTGCTCTTGACCACCTTATGTCTAAAGTTTAACCGTTATTATTAGCAAATTCTATGATGATATGCAATTTGTGGCCTAAAGAAGGGTGATGAAATCCTCCACCTTATGTGGATTTGGATGTTGCCCATAAAAAAAGAAAATAGGATGAGATGAATGCAAATTGAAAATAAACGTGAATGAAATTTGTTCTTGTTTTTGTTTTTTTGAAAATATTTTTTTTTAAATGCACACAAGTAATCAATGAAAAACAAAGAAAAACAAGAGATAAGGGCACCAGGCATGCAGAATTATTAGCAAGTTATTTATTTTTCAAAGCAGCAGTTTTTTTAAGCAAGCAATTTGGCAAGTAGAGCAAACTAGCAAACAATTCTTTCTTTTGAATTTCTGGTTTTGTAACCTGAAGTGTGTTTGTATATATCAAATAGGAAAGTAAAGCAAATGAAACTAAAACAAATGAAAACAATTTGTTTGTTTTTTTAAAAAAATAAAGCCAAAAGATAATTTAAAATGAACTTATATTTAAAAAAATTGCAAAATAAAAACAACACAATAACACCCCAAACAAACACACCCTAAACATAATTACTTCTCTGTTCCAAAATCCCAAAATCCCAAAACACTTGATCAAAATTCCACGTTCAAAGTTCAAAATCAGAAATCGAATTTTCGATTGCGATTCCTGAAATCAAAAGCAAAATCAGAGATAGAGATTCTGAAACAAAAGCAGAGGAAGTACAATCGAGTGATGAATTTTGGTTCAAAAAGATGGTCAGTTGTTGTAGTAGTAAGTTCGGGGATTTGAGTTGATATTAGTTGAGAGTTGCGTTTGGGTTGAAGTGTTTCAAAGAGGATATAGTAGCAGTTTGAATGTTTTAGGAAATAAGAGGTGGTTCTGTTTGATTGTGATGAATGTTGAGGTCAGGTGAAGGCAGTATGATGGTGTTTGTTGAATTACTGTGGATGGTTTCGGGTGGTGATGTTTTTACTAATGGGTGTAGTAAGTTGCATGGTGATGGAGAAGGAGGTGAAGTGTGAACTGTAAACATTTGTAAAATCAAATAAGAAGAAAAAGATAATTCATATTATTCAGCAAGAGGGCTGAGCAAACAAAGATTGATTACATTAGGGTTACAGATATAGGTTTATATAGATAGAAAACATAAACAATAAAAAGGCTAAAAAGCCCAACCCAGACAGGAAATGAATCAATATGCTAACATCCCCCCTCAAACACGCGATGGTACGGCAAGAAGCATCGAGAGTTTGCCAATGAAAAATCTATGACGTTCAATAGTGCGAGCCTTCGTGAAGAAATCAACAAGTTGCGTCGATGACGAAGTAAAAGGCAGAGAAATAATTCCATGCAGCAAGTGATACCGAGTGAAATGACAGTCAATCTCAATATGTTTGGTGCGTTCATGAAAAAAAGTATTGTGAGCAATTTGAATAGCGCTCTTATTGTCACAATACATAGGAGTGGGAGAAGAAATCGAAACACCCATATCGTCCAACAGCCAACGTAACCAAATAATCTCAAATGTAGTGGAGGCCATAGCATGATACTCTGCCTCAGTGGAAGACTGAGAAACAACATCCTGTTTCTTGCTCTTCCATGAAATAAGGGAATCACCTAAAAATATACAAAAGCCAGTTGTGGATTTTCTATCCTTTGAGTCACCAGCCCAATCTGCATCAGAGAAGGCACGAAGTTCCAAAGATGAGGCCGATGGGAACAAAAGACTCTGATAAAGTGTTCCTTGCAAGTAACGAAGAATGTGCATAACGACAACCCAATGAACAGAGGTAGGGGAAGATACGAACTGACTAACAATGTGAACAGCATAGGCAATATCTGGACGAGTGATGGTCAGATATACAAGGCAACCAATAATAGAACGATATCAAGTGGGATCAGAAAGAGGGCTCCCATCGGTCGGAGTATATCGGGCATTTACCTCAAGTGGTGAATCAACATGACGTGTATCAGTAAGACCAACACGATGAATAATGTCAGTAGTGTATTTGCACTGGGAAAGAAGATAGCCTTTTTCTGAGGAAGCTATTTCAATCCCTAAAAAATAACGTAGATGACCCAAATCCTTCATATCAAAACAACGAGACAATGTGGCTTTAATACTCACAATACCATTACAGTCATCACCTGTAATGATCATATCATCTACATATAGTAGAAGAAGAATACGGCCTTCAGAAGTCAATCCGACAAAAAGTGCTGAATCATGGGGACTAGAGGTAAAACCAAGTGATGTAAGTACATTCGAAAATCTCTCATACCAAGCACGTGGTGCTTGCTTAAGGCCATATAGAGCTTTCTTAAGCCTACAAACCTGACCTGGAGCATGAGAAACACCAGGTGGAGCAACCATGTAAATTCTTCCTTAAGATCTCCATTAAGAAAAGCATTTTTAACATCCATTTGAGAGATGTCCCACTTACGACTGGACGCAACAATAATAAGAACCCGAACAGATGTCATCTTAGCCACATGAGCAAATGTTTCCTCATAATCCATGCCATACTCTTGGGCAAATCCTTTAGCAACTAAACGAGCTTTGTATCGCTCAATAGAACCATCTGACTTGGTTTTAATCTTATACACCCATCGACAACCAATAGTTTTCTTCCCAGTAGGAAGGTATACAAGATCCCAGGTACCAGTTTTGTCTAAAGCAGACATTTCCTCAGACATAGCACGTTGCCACACAGGAGAACGAACAGCCTTCGAGTAAGAAGAAGGCTCATAGAAAGTGTCAATGGAAACAAGAAATGAAGCAAAAGCCCGAGAGTAACAAGAGTAAGCAAAATCAGATAATTGAGTAGATTTACGTGTGCGAGTGAGATAGCGAGGTGGAACAGGATCAGTCATCACATGAGGTGTTTGAACAGTCGTAGTAGCAGAGTGTATGGATGACGGAGTATCAATGATAAGAGGTGGTGAATCAGAGGAGTTATCAGCAGGAAATGGATCAATGTGAATAAGATCAGACTTAGTCATACTATGAGGACTAGCTGGAATAGAGTAGAAGGGAATATGTTCAATAAAGGAAACATGACGAGAAACATATAGTTTATTTTAGAAGGATCATAACAACGATAGCCTTTTTGTCCAATACCATACCCAAGAAAAACACATATAGCAACACGTGAAGATAATTTTGTACGTTCTACGTGTGGACAAAGAACAAAACAAGTGGAACCAAATACTTTTAGGTGAGAGTAATCAGGAGTTTGACCAAACAACTTGGCATGAGGAGAAATACTAGAGTTATGAGAAATCAGGATCTTATTAATAAGATAAACGGAAGTGAGAACAGCTTCTCCCCAAAATTCTTTTGGAACGCTAGCTGAAAGAATCATAGAACGGACAGTTTCAACAATGTGTCTATGTTTTCTTTCAGCAACACCATTTTGTTGCGGGGTATCAGTGCAGGAAGTCTGATGCAAAGTACCATCAACCATGTATATGTTAGAAAGGTCTCCCTTAGTGTATTCCCCCCTAAATCAGAACGAAAGCATTTAACAATAGCAGAGTGTTGTGTTTTAACATATGCTTGAAAGGCAGTATATATATCAATAAACTCAGAACGACGTTTCATCAGATAAACCCAACAATAACGAGTATAGTCATCGATAAAAGAGACATAATATCCGCTCCCACCTTTTGTGGGGATGGGTGCTGGACCCCAAACATCAGAATGAACTAAATCAAAAGGTGCAGTGGAAGTAGAAACACTTTGATTAAAGGGCAAAGCAGAAAATTTTCCAAGTTTACAACCATTACAATCTGAAATATCATGAGAACGTAAATCTCCCAAAACACCAGAATTACACAAGAATTTAAGACGAGAACTTGAAATATGACCAAGTCTAGAATGCCACAAATAGAACTTAGAAGACAATGGAGTTAAATGAAAAGAAGAAAGGTCAATACTAGCAGCAGCGGCATGACTTGGAATGTGCAAGTCATCCAAAACATAGAGACCGCCCTGCCTACGGCCTGTCCCAATCAACTTCTTGGAGTTGGGATCCTGCACAGAGCAAGTGGTAGAAGAAAAATGAACAAGATATCCAAGATCACAAAGTTGTTCGACCGACACAAGAATCATAGTTAATTTAGGAATACAATAAACATTTGGGAGGGAAACGTGTGTGGTTTGAATTGTACCGATTCCTGTTAATGGCAAAGGTGTGCCATCAGCAGTCAAAATAGAAGGTGAGCGAGAATCAAAAGACATAGATATAAATGATGAACAATCATGGGACATATGATATGAGGCACCAGAATCCAAAATCCACAAAGGAGAATTCAAACCTGATACGGAGGGAGCTGACATGGCAAAGTGCTGAGATTGAGGAACAGTCATGTTTTGAGACAAAGACTGGCTAGCAAGGAACTTTTGAAATTGTTCTGCAAGAGGGTTTTGGGTTGATCAGTAGTCTAGGGTTTCAGGACAGGGAGATCGGCAGGCTTGGGTTTTGGGGTTCTAGGGTTTCGGCAGGGAGAGGACGGGGCTCTGGGGTTTTGGGACAAGATCGACGACAGGTTAGGGTTTCGGTGGGTGCTAGGGTTTGGAGCAGGTGATGATACCAGGCTAGGGTTTCGGGTTGAGGCAGGAAGACAAAACAGCGACGAGGCAGCGACGAGGCAGTAGGCAGAAACAAGAACGAGGCTCTGATACCATGTAAACGTTTGTAAAATCAAATAAGAAGAAAAAGATAATTCATATTATTCAGCAAGACGGCTGAGCAAACAAAGATTGATTACATTAGGGTTAGAGAGATAGGTTTATATAGATAGAAAACATAAACAATAAAAAGGCTAAAAAGCCCAACCCAGACAGGAAATGGATCAATATGCTAGCATGAACTATTGGAGATGGTGGAGTTTGGAAAAGATAAGCAGGTGGTTATATGGAATTGGGATGTTTTACTTGTGGCTGGTTTGGGAAAAGGAGGAAAAAGTGCTGGCGAGGTTTGGTTGTTTGGCAGCAAGGACGAAGTGCGGTTGTAGGTTGGTGGGGGAGTTTCGTGACTGTTGTGATGGGTTTGTGGTTGAAGGCAGAGGAGGATGGTTCTTGTGGAAAGAAGTATGTAAGGTGGTGAAACAGAGATGGTTGTGAGCAGTTGTGAATGATGAAGCATGAGTGGTTTATGCACAGTTGTGCAGTTGGAATGGTGGTTGAATGGAAGTTGTGAGGTGTTGAAGGATGAATGATGAATGATGAATGGTTGTTGTGATAACAGTTCAGGTGTGTTTTGAGTGATGTTGTGATGGCAGCAATTTTGACGAAGGAAGGATCAGAGGTTGATGATGTATGCACTGGTGTGAAGTATTGGGTTTGTATGGAAGATGTGCACTAATGTTTGTTGGTATATGTAGGTTGAAGGCAGCAGAGCGGTGATAGCTGCTGGGTTTGGGATGTATGTTATATGGTAATGGCAGGTTGCTAGATATGGGATGTATGGAAGTGCAGTGATGAAAGCAGGGGGAAGATGGTGGAGGAGGTGGAGTTGTTTGTATGATGAAATGGTTTGATCAGTGAGGTTGATTGAGTGATTAAGTGGAGAGTGTTGGGCAAAAGTATGGCAGAGGCAATGAAGATGGTTGTACTGTAGGATGTATGTTGATGATGACAGTGAAGAGTTGATGGCAGTGGTACAGGGAGGTGGTTCTGGGTTGTTGTTGTAGTGATGTTTTATGGTGGTTGGTTGGAAATTGTTTAATGTAGTGGATAGAGATGGTGATGAATGTGCTGTGGGACAAGTAGGAGGGGAGGTTGCTCTGGGTAACTGCAGCAACGAAGTGGTAATATTATGGTGATTGGTAGGTAAAGGGGTAATGAAATGCAATGATATGCACAGTTGTATGCACAGAAGTTACGGGAGTGTTGTAGTTTTTTGTGGCTGAAGGTTGGAGTATCGATGAATGCATTGTGGTTTTGAGGAGGATATTGAGGTGTTGGTTATTTTTTTGGTTGTATAAGTTGTATGTAGGCTGGTAATGTGAAGGTTGATGGAATAAAGAAGGACTGATGGTTGATGAAGGAGGATGTAATGTCAGTTATGTGCAATGTCAGTTGATGATGGACGAAGAAGGAGGAAGTTTTGTTGTTGTATGTATGGGTCTGTTTTGGCAGTGAAGTTTTGTTGTATGTATGTGTGGTATATGATGTTCAGTGAAGTTGAAAGGCGGTGCACTCTAATATGTATGTAAGTGATTGTTGTATAATATGTAGGAAGTTGTATGTTGATGGATGGTGACAGTGGGAAGGAAGGAGGTATTTGATGATCTATGTTATGGTGGAAGCAACAACAGTGAGTGATGATGGTTGGAAATGGTTTGTATGCACGGATGGTTATATGTTGGTTGAAGTGTTGGGTAGGAGGGGTAGGGATAGTACTGATGGTATGATGGTATGACAGGGTTGTAGAAGGTAGGCAGTGGCTGTGTGGATGTGCACAGAAAATGCACAGTGCATAGTTTGAAGATGGCAGTGATGTTCGAAGTTTAAAGCAGTGTTGTAGAAAAATGTAAATGTAAAACACTCAAGTTCAATTTAAATGCATTCAAGTTCCATTTAAAAGAATGTAGAAGGGTGCCATGATGTTAAAAGCAACGAAACAAAAGGTCTTCAAGGCACTCTTTCGACTAAGTCGAGAGGGCCTATTCGAAAGGGACCAACCCGTGCCTATGAATAAGACCTAAGGGGTATTGTTTTGGGGTATTCGATCTCATTCACTTTATACACATTCTTTCTTAAATTTGTAAACTCTAATTCCAAAATCAAATTGGGGAATTTTACTACGTTGAATTACTTAAGCTTCTTGTAATCAAGAAAAATATTATTAAAGCAAGTATTTGGCATTTATGGCTATATTAGCTGATCTGATGCTTCAATGTGATTCTGGTTATGGATTGCTTGTATTAAAGTTGATCGAAAGGCTAGCTTTCGAAGGATTCAAAACCTACCAATTCAATTAAAGCCCTTAGATCACTAGGTCCTAACCACAAATCAACTTGACCATTCCGAAAGGCGGTTTCGATCGGATCCCAAGCAAATTCAACTAGTTTGAAAGGTAGTTTCAAAAGCATCCCAAATATCTCGACCATTTCAAAAGGTTTTGTAGAAGGAGTTTCAATTGTCGCAACATTTTCGAAAGGTAGACTTAAGAGAAATTTAAATCATCTAGATTGTTTGGAAAAAAAAGGGTTCGAAAAGTTTAAACTATCTCCATGTGTTCGAAAGGTGGTTTCGAAGGGATCACTTACACACTAAACTTTGCTTTAGGTGTTAAAAGTAATATAATAAGGATGTAGTATCAAAGCTTTGCTCTTATATTTATTTTATTTTTGTTTTATTCAATTGTCTTGATATGTTATTAGAACTTTTTTTCTGACATTGTATCAAACCTTTATTTTTAGGGAGTCGCTACACTATTAGAAACATCTGAAATAGGAAATGTAGATTTCATAGAGGCATCAAATGATCTAAGGGAAGAAATTATTTTGGGTGGAAATCGTTTTCTTCACTTTTGGCTGATTAATTTTTTTCATTATTTTTAGTGTGATGCTAAGGATGTCGTCGATTTAGCTATACCTAACATAATAGGAGGTTGAATGCCGGTCGTGGTTCTATAGGGCAATGATAAACCATCAACTGAGGTAGGTGCAGTGGTTTGGCACAACCATCTAACCTGATGACTGTTCTGATTGGTTAAATTGGTATTTTGTTGATTTGTCTTCGAGTAATTCGAATATTTAGCGTTATTGAAAAGCTAAGCCCCACGATCAATCCATGTGACTTTTAGTTGATCCATTTAGCAACTTCGATAAAGTCAACTATGTGTAACATTTTTACAAATTGAATTTTTTTTAAACTATTGGGTAATTAATTATGAATTTTTAACAGTATTAGCATGATAAAATTATATAAAATGAAATATTCGATAGAGAATTAAATTTATTAGATCTTATACTGATATAAAGTATATTTGACATATTGTAATGACTCGAAATTTTTAACATTTCGAATTGGAATATCAAATTTATTTAAATAATCAAATTTGACTCGAATTTAACAAATAATAAGGAAATTTATTTTTATTATAGAGACTAGATTTTTATTGATGTATTTTTAATTTAATTTATATGATTTTTACATAATTTTTAATTTGAAAATTTATTTATGTTATCGTTTGATGATTTTTCAGCAAACGACGGTATTTTTGTGATTTTACAGAATACGATAACCAATGTATATTATTATTGTTTTTGGATCCTACCACATTTCTGAGTGCGACCGTATATTTGTTTTTTCGCCCGCGGTTCGTACGTGAGCAAAATTCTATGCGGCGAGATGTTAGAAATCTTGTTGTAAAACCATAACCAAGCCAAAATTTTTATAAAACACACTACTCACTTTTCACCTTTTACCTATTCATCATTCCAGTGAGCTTCATAATCTAAAACAAAGAAAAATTACAACCTTTGAAAAATTAAAATCTCTCAATCCACTCAACTAAAAATCCTAAAACAAGAATCTTTGGGTTGCTCGTAGGGAGATCCTCGATTAGGTGTAGGTGAAGGAGAGTGCGGCGTCGTTTGGCAAGGTCGTCGAGTATTTGTTGAGCTTGGGCATGCTTGTTCAAGTAGGTGCATTGGGTTTCATGTACAGAGTGCATTTCGTTTGGAAGAAGGTTTTGAGGGTGGATTAGTGATAATGGGTAGTTAATGTGTTAATTAAATAATTAATTAATGCTTTAATTTCAAAATCTTATAAATTCAATAACTCTCTCATACGAGGTCCAACCGAGACGATAGTTATGTGATGGAATTGGTTTGGTTGAATTTGAAGCAAGTGAAAATTTGGGTTAAAATCGAATGGAGTTTGACTTTGGTTCAAAAAACTGAAACGTCTAAATATCCTTGGAATTTCAGTGAGTTAAACTCACATTTTTGAATAATCAGTATGATATATAGTAGATAAAATTTACTATTTGTGGTTGGATGAATTTTGGTCGGTTTGGTTAAATATTCGCTTTTAAAAGTGAATGATATTTAAAATGAAATATAAGGAAATTTATAGAGAAAACTGGATTTCTTGACATTATGATTTTTAATTCCAATTGTATACCTGTTAATTTTATTTTAGATGCATACCTGTTTTATAAATTGTTAAATGTCAAAATTTGATGTTTTATCATATTGGACGTGACACCGATATATGTTAAAAGTTGAATCTTTTTAGAAAAAAAGGTAGTAATAGCACCGGTTAAGTGTTATAGTAACTATTGGCCTCAATGTAGTGTTTTAGAAATACTATTTAGTTTTGCTTGATTTGAAATGGTTTTCGAATTTGAAAAGTAATAATTAATCTACCCGTTTTATTTTCTGTGATATTTTATTTGAAATAAAATATAATTTCTAAACTTCTCTATTTTCCTTCAACTTCCTTAGTTTTTTCTTTTCTAACATGTGTGTGTATGTAAATGGTTTAAAATTATTTTGGAAAGTATTTATCGTTATAGAAAATTTATTATAATAAGAAATGTTTTTTTAAAGGAATTAAAGGGGTTTATTTATTATTTAAAGTGATTTTTCTTTTAAAAGAAGATATAAATATTTTGGGAATAAATAGGTGTGATACATTTTATATAAAATGTTGTAAATAAAGAACCGGTTTAAAAATGGTATTTTATAAATTGAAGAGAGATTTATAAGCGATATTTTATAAATAAAGGAATATGTTTATAAATGGTATTTTATAAAAGGGAGAGATATTATCATTTTGATAAATAGGAGCAAGAAATCATAGCGTGGATTTATTGTAATATATGGAATATTTGTGTTATGAAAAGTATATGAGTTTTAGAATTTTGGAGTTTTGTTTATATTTGGAGTTTGGTTTATATTTGGAGTTTTTCTTTATAAAAAGGTGTTTTTTTTTAAATATGTTTAGATACTTATGAATGGAGTTTTATAACTGCATTTGGAGTTTTATAAAAAAAACTTGCAAATAAATTTGGCAATCTATGAAATGAATTTTATAAATGATATTTTATAAAAGAAGTTTTATAAATAATATAAAAGATGTTTATAAAGAAGTTATTAAATAAATTAGAGACTTATAAAAGGATCTATAATTACACTACTAGAAAGGTGTCTAAAAGCGACAGGGTGGGGCGACGGCTTCCGACGGTCAATTTCCGATTGCTTCCGACGGCCGATTTCCGACGGCTTCCGACGGGCCGTCAGCGGCCGTCGGAAGTCATCGGAAAATCGCGATTTACAGGGCTCAGCCGAACCTCCTTCTTCCTCATTTTCATACGAAAATTTTTAACCCAAAATCCCCAGATCTCTTCCCCAAACTTTCCATTATTAATTTCGAGCTTACGGATCCTCCTCGGCACCGTAACCAACGTCTATTGCTCTCTAGCTCAGGTATAATCTCTTATTTTCGCCAAAAATCTAATTTTTACCCTAAATCCAGATTTGCATAAGTTGTTAAATTAGGGCTACTTAGTGATTGAAATTGTTTCCATTGGTGTTATAATAGTTTCTAGCATTCCATGATATTCCTATTTTATCTTTCATCGTGAAATTGTAAAAAACATGCATAATTTGTAGTTGTTCGTATATACGTAAATCGTTGTGTATGCCTTAATTCTACGATTGTATATGTGTGTAGCGCTGCTGTCATTGTATTGTGTTAGTTGGATGCACGAGCTAGGAATATTATATTATGCACGTATTGACTTATGCAACAAAAAGAATACGTAGAACGAGCCTTAAGTTGATGTAATATGTCGAATAAACGTGTTAAATTAAAATATATTTTTGTAAATGTGAACAGTTAGTACAACTGTATTTTTTCGTAAAATGCACACATCTAATTGACAAATGTCCCTTAGAGAGTTATTGGCCCCGTCTGACGAGTGTTGTACATGATCGTTGTAGAAATAGTCATTTTTTTTCGAAAAACGACCATTTATATTCATCTGCTACAATGTTTGTTGGATATGTCCCTGTATTGAATAAGTTATGAACACAGTAAACATTTGCATTTTGTATGCTACTTTGTCTCAAACGGTTCATAAAATTTCGGCCTAACTTTTCTTTTTTGTTTCCTTCATACACGTATTGTGTACAATGTAGGGAATAAAAGGAAAATGCTGCCGAAATTTTGTTGAATCATTTGAGACGAAGTAATATACGAAATGTAAATGCTTACTCTGTTTGTAATGGGAAGTAGGATGTCTGACCATGGAAAAAAATTGTACAATTTTTTGTATCGATACGTTAAAAAATAAAATGTGCCCTATTTGAAAATAGTTTTAAATTTGTGAAGTAGTTCTTTAAATTCAAATATTATACGACTATGAAAATAATCTTTTTCGAATTTGTATTCTTGAAAATAAATATTAAATTTTGAACTTCTCATTTTCTCAAATAGAAAAAATGATTGATTATTTTGTTGATCAGAGAAGATGGATGTACCAAAGAAAAGGACTGAGTGACTCAATAAAAGAAGATTTTTATAATGGCATAAACGTATTTGTTGAATTCGCTTTAAGTAATAACGGAAACGATCCAGAAATTCTTTGTCCGTGCAGTAGGTGTAGACATTTGAAGTATTTGTTACCAGATATTGTGAAATTTCATTTGTTCCAAAAGGGTTCCGTACCCGAGTATTATGTTTGGTATCGACATGGAGAAGTTGTAGCAAATACTGCTATAGAGTCTGAAGTGTCGTTAATGAAATAGTTACAACGACCCGTATAGAAAATATGGTCGAAGATGCAGTACGATCAATGTTTCCTATGGTTGAAGTTGACGACGACGATGGAAATGATGAAGAACCAAATATTGAAGCAAAAAAAATTTATGAAACCTATTTGGGATGGCTGTAAAAGCGGCACTCAGCTGTCAGTAATCGCAGAATACATTGCAATGAAGTCAAAATACAACATCACTGAAGCTAGATTTATGGCTGTTGTACAAGCTGCAAAAAGACATATGCTGTTCGATAATCTAATGTGTGAAAATCACTATGAAGTTAAAAAACTTATCTCGGCTTTCTTTACCTTATCAGAAAATAGATACATGTTTAAAAGGCTGCATGTTGTTTTGGAAAGAAGACGCAAACCTTAGAAATTGTAAAATTTGTAAGCAGGAGAGATACAAACTAAGAAAAAAGAAGGGGAAGGAAGTTCCGTACAAGCGTATGCATTACTTACCCATAACTCCAAGGCTTCAAAGATTATATGCCTCTTTTGTAACTGCATCTAATATGAGATGTCATAGTGTGAGAACGGACGAAGATGGTACGTTGACACATCCGGCCGATGGAGAAGCATGGAAGTATTTCGATAAAATATATCCAAATTTTACAGTTGAGAGTCGAAATGTTAGATTAGGATTATGTACGGACGGTTATTCTCCATTTTCTCAAATTGGTTCTAAATATTCATCCTGGTCTATTATCATCACATCGTATAATTTACCTGCATGGATGTGTGTGAAAACGCAATATATGTTTCTTACTGTTGTCGTTCCTGGCTCCGACGATCCGACACAAGGAATCGATGTATATTTACAACCGTTGATTGAAGAGTTAAAAATACCGTGGAATGAAGGAGTAGAAACATACGATGTGTCCAAGAAGAAAAATTTTCGTATGTTTGCTTCTTTGTTGTGGACTATAAGTGATTTTCCTACCTATGCAATACTTTTAGGATGGAGTATTGCCGGTCATCTAGCGTGTCCATATTGCATGGATGAAACACGAGCGTTTTCTTTACCTCATGGTAAGAAAATTTCATGGTTTGACTGTCATCGATATTTTCTCCATATAAATCATCCCTTCAGAGGAGAAAAGAAAAACTTTTTAGCTAATAGAGTAGAAACCAGAACCACCGACGATATGGTCAAGCGAAGACATATATGAACTTGTTAAGGACTATCCAAAGATATATGAAACTAGAGAGCAAACAGAAATTGAAGGCAAATCAGTTGTTCATAACTTGTGCAAACAAACTATTTTTTGGGAGTAGCCATATTGGAAACATCTTCTGCTTCGTCATAATATAGATGCGATGTACAATGAGAAAAATGTATTTGGTAATGTTTTTAACACAATTTTGAATGTGAAAGGGAAGATGAAGGATGATTTGAAATCAAGATGTGATATACAAGAATTATGCAAACGTCGGCGAGCTTCATATGAAACCAAATGGCAGTAAAAAATCCAAATCATGTTACGAATAAGATAATAATCAAGTTACAGCTGTATTAAAATGGATGGAAGGGTTAAGATTTTCTGATGGGATATCATCAAATCTTCGTAGATGTATTGACTTTAAAAATGGTAGATTGAGCGGAATGAAAAGTCAGACTGTCACATAATGATGGAAAATTTATTTCCCATTATATTCAAAGAACTACTGCCGTTAAAAGTTTGGAAGGTGGTAACGGAGCATAGTATATTTTACAAAGAGTTTGTTCGACTAGTTTGAAAGTGCAACATTTACGTAAACATGAAGTGGATATTCCTATATTGCTTTGCAAATTAAAGAAAATATTTCTGCTAGGTTCTTTTAATGTAATGGAACATTTACTTGTTCATCTTCCATCTGAAGCACGACTTCGAGATCCTGTCCATTATGCATGGACGTATCCATTTAAGAGGTATGTAATATGTTATCACGTAATTTAATTACATTTGGAAGGTGAAGTTAATATAAATTAATTTTACATGGATATTTGAATCATCTGAAGAAAAAAGTGAGGCAAAAAGTACGAGTTGAAGGTTCGATATGTAAATCTTACATCGAAGAAGAAGCTTCGTTATTTTTCTCTCGCTATTTCAATGAGCATGTGCTCATTTGAAAGTGTTCCTCGTAATGACGAAGGCGATGAACGAGAGTCCTCTCAAGCAATGTTATCTATTTTTAGACAACATGGTCGGCCTTTTGGAAAATGTGTAGAAATATGGCTAGACGATAAAGATCTTCATGTAGCACACACTTATATTCTTCTAAATTGTGCCGAGGTTGCACCGTTTGTTAGGTAATCTGAAATAATAATTTGTGTTTTATTCTTTTCTGTAATGCATGCGCGTGTATAACCTAATGTAATCATTTGTTTATATAAACAGTGTTTATGAACGTGAACATCCGAACGGAGATCTCACAGTAAAGAATTTTTCGGTTGGTTTTCAAATTACGTTTATGAGCCGAGAAATTGTATTGTTGACGAAGGGTTGAAACATCTTGCGATGGACCAAAAAGAGTGGTCAAGGCATATCCAATATATTTCGTCAATGGATATAAATTTAACACCAAAGAATACGGTGCAGAAAAATTAACAAATAATACCGGTGTATTTGTTAAAGAAAATCATTTAAATGATTTTTATTACATTCTAACACAAATTTACAACTGACATATTTCTCACGATCCGCGGAGGAGGTGTTTCTATTTAGGTGCAATTGGTTTAGCAATGTTCCAGATTCTGAAATTAATGTGCACAAGGATTATAATCTTATCGAAATAAAGCATACATCGCACTATCACAAGTATGATCCTTTTGTACTAGCCAAACAAGCATTGCAAGTTTATTACGCTTCTTATCCGTCTCTAAAAAGAGATAAAGCAGATTGGTCTGCAAATTTTAAAACAAAGACCAGATTCATATTCGATGGGAAGAATACTCCGGACGAACAAGCTTATCAGACAGATCTTGAGCAAAATAATGAAATAATAATTACAGATGATCATACAGATTTTGGTCCTTTGATAGATGAATCAAATGTTTTGGTAGAAGCGTTTGACAGTACAGAGGAAAATATCGTAGAAAACGAGACCGAATCTGAATCAGAAGACGATAATGACTGATATAAATCTAATCTGATTTTTTTTGCAATTGATGTAACTATGTTGAATTTTTGATGTATTATGAAATTGATGTGACTATGAAACCAAATCTGTTTACCATTGTCTACATGTTTTATGTCCTTTCCATTTGTCATTTATTTAGCAATTTTTATTAAAAATGCAATGAAATCTGCTTATCGTCGGAACAGTACACCTATTATGAATCAGGTATAACACACTTCCATTTCTATTTCCATTTCAGTCATTAATTAAGAAATTTATACTATTGATGTAATTTACATCTGAAATATATTTCATTATCATGTTATTATTCTCTTATATAATGATGTGTATATATGTCACGGGTTTATCATAATGTCATATAGAGGTAGGAGCTCTTCCCGATCATCAGGAGGCGAAGGTAGTGGCCCATCGCAAAAGTCACAGCGTCCAGTAGTTTCGTTAGTCCCTAGAGAAGAGGGGTAAGAATTAAATTTTATTCAGCATCTTATTTTTTTATGTTATATGTACGCACTTATCTGTATCGTATTTACAAATAGGGGTTCGACCTACTTCCCTCGAAGGTTGTGTTGCATGTCTCTAGAGCTTCTTATCGCAGTAGGATGAGTGCTTGCTGGCCGAAATGGGATAACAACCCTCCTCACATCATAGAGTGTATATGACAGGATGTCCTAATATGTATATTTTTCTGTTTTCCATTTTTAATTCGTTTTGTCGTTTTTCTACTGTTTATCGTTTACAGTGTAATCTTTTTTTTGCTTTTTATCGTGAAACACAGGCTGAGATAGACATCCAGACAGACGATATGCTGCTGGCACGAGAATACTAGATGAAGAAGATGCACAAGAACTATAAGGACTCGATATTTGAAATTAAGAAATCTAGTAAGAAGTCACGGTGGATGGGGGAGAGCGTATGGCAAGCATGGTTGTGACACTGGGAAAATGACGAGGTGAAGACAAGTATACTAAATTTTTTTGAATTATTAATTTGACGTGATCGACAAATAATGTATCAAATTTTGAATGTATTGGCAGGTCGGATAGAAACTCTGCAAATAGAAATAAAAATCCCGTCACTCATCGCGGAGGGTCGAAGCCATTTCAGTAGTATCGGTAGGAGCTGGTAAATTCACTGAATGATAATTGTAAATAGTTTATGCTATTTAATTTTAAATGTATAATAATTGTATGTAAAAATCAACTTCAGGAAGCTGAGGCGCATGGTCCCGTGGGCTATATGGACGTGTTCACTCATACGCATGCTGTCGAGCATGTAAATCCGGACGGGACTGTTTCGTATACATGGCACGATGATAAATCCAGTAGGAGCCATGTAAGCATATTTCATTTTATGCAGTATTAGTAATTGTTATGCTTGTTAAACTATAATGAAATAAGATATGATGTTATTAATTTGTTAATGCAGGAAAAGTTTATGGAGCAGCGCCAGAAACTCCTTACTGATACGGGTCGAGATCGGTTGACGACTGATGAGGAGGATGCTATTTTTGAGTCCGTTATGGATCCAGCAGAGCATGACAGACGATACGGATTTGGCAATCAAGTGGTAAGTAATTTATTTTACTGCTAATTTGATATTTAAGTCATAATTCTATATTGGAATATATAATTTTATTTTAAAATACTTCAAATATGCTATTTGGACCTTTTCAAAACAATAAACTTGAATTTTATTCAATTTTCCATTATTTAAAGATATTTGAACCTTGAAAAATCCTCCATATCGAATATGAATTCAAACAACTAAATGACTTTATCACACCAGTAAAGTACAAGAAGGCAGAAGATATGAACGTTATGTTATTTACCAGCTTGTAGAGATATGCACATACACTTACAAAGATCACACAGCTAAATTAAATATATATTACAGGCCGGTAGTCAGAGACGGGGTCTGTGGAATAGAGCTCAGAGCGATCTAGCAGATATCGAAGATTTGCGGGCTAGAGTGTCCCAGCTGGAGGAGCAGAACCGCCAACAGGCCATACAAACTACACAGTTTCTAGAGTACATGCAGCAGTATGGTGACCGCTTCCCTTCCTCGGCTGGCTCTGGATCTGGAGGAGATTGATTGATTGCTTGTTTTTTCAGGTATGTTTTTTTAGTTTTGTATGATTTGGTAGACGGTGGACGTACTTGTTGATTTTTGTATGATTATGTTTGAATCACTTGTATGTGATTGTATGATGATGTGGATGTTTATGATTTTGTATTATGTTGTGTATTATGACATGGTGGAACACTTGTTGTTGGGGTTGTTGTGAATGTTGTTGGAATGGTTATGTATATTATGTATTTTATTTTGATGTAATTTGATGTATTTGTGTGTTTGATGAATTTTTTGTA